>JAGDQP010004967.1:0-15480 GCA_022664845.1 Lepisma saccharinum | reverse complement strand
GTTTTCCTCTATCTCCTGAATCTTCTGCGTCAGATATTCTCGCTTTTTGTTTCTAAACCCAAGTGTGGTGGTTCGTTTTGCGTTACTGTAGTGGTTGATATTTGTTTCGCTTTTATTACTTATCCATTGTTGCGTTGCTTGTTTTCGTATTTCATGAAGCTTAAGACATTCTTCATCAAATCAAGGTTTGTTTTTCTGTTGTTTCTTCTCAGCTACACGTTCCTTTGCTGCGCTCTTAATTGTTTCACGAATTTCCTCCCCCATCTTACTTACATGTTTCATTATTAATATCATCATTATTATTACTCAAGTCGGCTAGGATTTCGAACCTATTTGAGAGTTCGAGTTGGTAATCTGCTTTTATGCTCGGATTATTTAATCGTTTCACTTCGAATTTAAGTTTTTTGATCCCTTGCTTTCTCTGTTTGAGATGCACAACTTTTCCCTTACTTATGTGATCACTAATTGACGTTCGCATCACCTTCTGCTCCTCTGTACGACCTAACGTCCATTATGTTGATGTGTCTTCGTCTGTCTACTAATACGTGATCGATCTGGTTGTGAGTTTTGCCGTGCGGAGATACCCATGTGTATTTGTGTATGTCTTTGTGTTCAAAGTACGTGCTCTTTTTTTTCGAAATTTTTCGAAAAGTGCGTCAGTAGGTTTTTTGAAATCGCGAAAGTTATCAGTCTTTCTCCATTGTTGTTGGTCTTTTCGTGAAGGCTGTATTTGCCTATAGTAGGTCTATATTTTTCTTCCCATCCCTACCTTTGCATTGAAATCACCCTACACAGTTTTCGAATTATACTTCGCATTCGGTCAAACAACCTTCCTAGCTCATCGTACAATATATCTTTGTCGTTATCAATAGGCACCTCGGTCGGAGCATAGACATTTAATAAAACCGTGTTGCCCCATCGAGTACGTATCGTAACGTAGGATAGTCTTTGGTTTGCGAACTCTATATTCTGAACCGCCTGAAGGATACTGTTCTTACTAATGAGGAATCCTGTTCCGAAATCGTGAGACTATGTTCCACCGTAGTAGAAAGTGTACTTGCCCTGTGGGATGCTATCTTGACCCTCCCACCGAACTTCTTGTATCGCTAATATGTCTAGCTCGTACTTCTCGGTCTGGCGTACCACCACCCGAAGAGCGCCAGCTTGCTATAATGTTCGTACGTTCCACGTTCCTATTCTAAGAGCTTTCTTAATCCTTTTCTTTGAGCCCCCTGAAGCAGTCCCCGTCCGGAGATCCAAATGAGGGACTAGTTTACCTCCTAAATATTTTACCCCAGGAGAATCCATGAACCATCTGTTACTATTTCTTGACATGTCTTAGCGGTGTAGAGTTGTCAGCTCTACGACCTCGCAGTAAAGGTAGACATTCAAGATGTCGCCCTCTGTCCATCTCTGAGCCTTGCCGATGTCATTCATCTTCAGCCTCAGAGTGGTAATGGTGATGCTGCTTCCCCTGACCATGATATTTTTGTTCGGAGTTATCTTTCCTTAGGCTTTGTAAATCCATCTACTAACTGCAAGGCAGCAGTACTAGTTTCGGTCCGCCCCGGAATATTTCCGGTACCCACCATATCTAGACGGCATTCCCCTATCCGCCACCTGGGGAGGCACCTGGTGGGAGACCAGTAATTCCAACCCGGGATACTGGGATGTCGATGATAAGGAAATGAAGTAAGTATTATAGAAGAAACCTGATGTAATATTTCCTGAACTAGTGGATACCTCCCATAACACCATAAATATTCCTCCTCAAAACTCTAGTATATCCATAAACTTGATAAATGAATACCACATATCGTATCCGATAAGAATCACGTGGGCCGATATTCCATAAACGTTTCCCTGTTTGAAGGTAAAAGACGACAAGGTTTTCTACATCATCTGGTTATTGGGGACAAGAAGGGGACTTTTGTACGTCAAATATTACACGGAAGGGAAAGTACACTAGTTAGATTGAACCCAATAAGAATGTCACAAAATCACCTCATCATAGACGCATGCTTATGATGAGTTTTGGGGGATTTTCAAAATGTGATTCACTAAAAGTAAGTACTACAATGGAACATCGATAACTCCAATCCGAAGGGGAAAATACAACATTCGAATTATCGAATATTTCGACTTAGTGAAGTTCGAGTTATCGAGAGACATAGTACGAAACCTCGAGATATAGAGGGTCAGAACTGACTGACGCTTCCATTCTATCATAAGGATATTGTATTTTCGCTTCATCATCATATGAAACATTTAACTGTGTGACGAACAAGGTAGTCGTGAGGTCTGAGGAGTTTGGCTAGCGTCTCCAAAGTAAGCATTGTGATCACGTAATCGAGAGGGGCCGACGTCTTAAAAAGTTACTAAACTGGCCCATATAAAATAAGTACTTAACTACATATTGATGACAACGCAACAGACATTCAGGCAGCACTGGCAATGGCGGAAGCGACTGACGTCTCACGCCTGTTCTAACCGATGGGTAGTATTGTACGAAAATGATAATGTGCGATGTTTCGAAAAATTCGTCACTTGACTGTCGTCAGCGATGGGGCTCGAATAAGATCATTCAGCTTCTTCAACTTCCCACCTACAGAGATTTACCAGACTAAAACTTCGACTTATAGAGGTATTTATTCTGTAACTTCAACTTGTGGAGGTTCTCTAAAAGATGTTTTATAGAGAGAGTAACCCTGTGGAGGACGCCCCTAACAGAAAGAAAGCGTAAGGCAGGTTCAATTTTAGCTATTCAGGTTGAAGTAATCCTCAAGTTCATCAAACAAATGCCAGAATGCGTCACTTTCCACGAACATACAGTGTAAAATATTATAATTAAATATTACCTCAGATGATACAGTTCAGAAAAAAAAATAATGTTTCAATTCCGTCTACAAAAGCGCTGGGGAATGCTTTAAACACGTAAATATTCCAATAAACCGCTTCTGAAAGACAAAATGGCAGAACAAAGTTACAGATCTTCTTGGTAATATTATTTTCTATAGCAAAGTTTAGTTCTTGATAATATTCTTTGATAACTGAAGTTGATGTAATAGAGCGAAGCACATAGAATGTAGTCTTCTGCTTGCCATTGTCAATCATGTATTAATAATACACGATAGCGATCTCTCGAGGTTCAAAGAAAGGTCTAAAACATGCTGTAACTCAGAATCCTTAGACAGTCAAAACTTAACGTCAATTTTTCACTTTACCTAGTAGAGACTGTCTTTAGTTGAAATTACGATGGAACTTGCATGGATTCCCTTTGGCATTAACTAATTGTAAAGTTCTGGCAACTTTGAAGGCAACAGCTGATGGGCTTCACACCTAGAATTTCCAACAAGCTTTAAACTAATTGCAGTCTTGCTTTCTTCCCTTTCTGACTAACTTAACTTCCAGACGAGAAAAGTAGCTTTTTACAATCTTTCCCTTATTTTGTTTAATTTTCTTTTGTTTTGCTTACACTTTATATCTCTCTCTCTATTTCTTTGCAGTGTTTTAGTCATTGAAAATGGTCTAGAACTTTCTCTGTAATTCTTTTATAAAAATATAGTTTTCGTTTCCTGATACTCTAGTACATAATACTTAAACTGAAAACTTGAAAACTGCAAAAGCTGCAGACTGGGAATTCAGATAAAGCGCACAAAGATAAAACTGGAAATTAAGAACTTATAAAACAAATTGCTCAAAACATTTCATTCTTTACAAACTACAGAACAATAAAATGAATGGTTATATAGTAACTTTAGGGCGCCTTTTCATGTACACACTTGTTGCGTACTTTGCTTGCAAATTTGCATGGGTAACCAATAGAAATCCGAAAGCAAATGTATTTATACTTCGTTCTCGAGAGAGTAATTCCGAAGTCGCCAAAAGTGATTAATGAACACTTATATGTAGGCCTAACGTGACTTTTTCTAACCTAGGCTAACCTAACGCTAATCTAACCTATATATATAATTTATTACCATGAACAACGGTAACAGTAACAATATAAATGTATGGAACAATATAAATTTAATAAATGTATCAAGTTTTTACAATTCTTTTCCTGTGGTCTTCAATTCAAGAACTAATTATTTGGGTTTCAACATTACGTAGAATTGTATTGAAACAAAATCTAAAAAAAAAAAACATCTTTAAAGCAGGAAAATCTCGTCTAATAAAACTAACCGAACCTGACTTTTCTAACCTAACCTAACTTAATGATGAATAATACTGTAGCGAGAAGGTCCTTATTTCTATTGGTTACTAAGCCAAATCACAAGCAAGCATAACACGGGACGAGCGCGTACATGAAAAGGCGGCCTTAAGGACGTACCCGGTTCATGTTGAAGGGTTCAACTTCCCAACGTTCAATAATGTTAATATATTTTACTTTAATATCTTACATTTTTCACACTTATAACCAACGTTTTAAACTTCTTGCATTAAAACATTACATAGAGGCCCAGCAACACGGAAAATCGGCCCAATACTGGGTAAATAACGTGGATATGGATCATGATTGACCCAGTACTGGACCAACAACACGGATATCGATCACGGTTGACCCAGTGTTAGGCCAATAACGCGGATATCGATCACGATTGACCTAGAATTGGGCCGATAAAGCGGATATCGATCATGGTTGATCCTGCATTGGGTCAATAACGCGGATATCGATCATAGTTGACCCAGCATTGGGCCAATAACGCGGATATTGATCGTGGTTAACCCAGTACTGGGCCGACATTCTGTGATGCTTGGAACTATACCAGCGATCATTGGTCAGTTTGGGTACCAAGGTGTCAACTCAGAGATGAATTCGACCTGAACCTAAGATACCTAAAGCATATAAATAAATTCAATTCAATTCAATTCAATTCACAGATGAATGATCATCCTTTCTGATCTCATTGCACCACACGCATTATAGTACAGGCACCATTACGCACCAGAATTTCTGTTCGAGGCAAAAACGTTCCCTTGTAAGTGACTCAATACTCGTGCTTCGTGGTCAGCAGGCTATGGAATACATTCCAGAAAACAGAAAATGCCTCGCCATGGAGGTCGACCGCGTGTAACATTGGCCACTGATGACTGATTTTTCTGATCGAAGACACAGGTCAAACAATTCAACCAAACTGCATGCACACCCCAGATAGCACCCAAACTTGCAGCAAGATTGTAAGAGGTTTCGAATATTGCAAGTTTGCACGAAGTTTGGCATTGCAAGTCTGCAAACTTCCTACAATCTTGGAGCAAATTGCTAATTAACAGAGTACAAAGTTGCTACAAACCTTACACGCCAAACTTGCTGCAAAGCTGTCTTGTTAAAAATCAAGCCTGTGGTGGGAAAAATCAATATTTGGATTGGAGATTGAACCTAGAATCTTTAATTTTGTTTGTTTACTTCATTCTAAACACAGCTCTATCGCGCCACAATCCTGACTGCATTCTATTTTAGTACTCGTTTTATGTTACGGAGACAGTTTCTGAAGTAAATGCGTGGATATAGACTGAAATTTGAAACTGTAAAAGCTCATTGATCCTGTTTTAGAGTTTCGTTGATTTGTCACAAACAAGCTTCCTCAGGAAAGTCATAATGATGTGTATCTTTACTGCTCAGGTCGTTGCCATGTTGTGTTTTTGGTCTTTATATTGCGTATAATGGAAGAAAGGTTTTTCCTCAGTCACACCTGACAAATGCCGGGATGGCACCTTCAACATAAGCCCTGGTCGACACCTTCCCGAATCCTTTACCCTACCCCTACCCCGGCCTGAGCCTTAGATGCCTAAAGAGCATAAATTCGAAGATTCTAAAAAGATGAGAAATTTCTTTTTATAAATTTGATAAATCCATGAGAAATCGCTCGTTTAAATTTGAAAATATAAATTACTTCCAAAAGCGGAATTCCACCAAGAAAGAGCATATTTCCCATCCAAGGCGAGAGTGTTTTGTTAGAAACCACTCTTTTTCGATTGAAAATTCCTTTTTACTCCCTAAAAGAGTGAAAGTTTCGCTCTTTTTGATTTAGTGTGTAGTGTCAAGCTAAAATCTTATCTCTGTGGTATTTAATTTTTAGCAAAAACAATGTATTGTAAGCCATAAGTCGCTATTTATGATACAGTCTTAAAGGTGTCTTTCACACGGGAAAGAAAGGAACTGAATCTGTAAGTTTCTGGATAATTATTAGTAAAATTCTCACCTCCGTTACTCATAGCTGACTACAGAGATGATATTTTATTACGGAGAGAGAGAATATCTACAAAGTTTATTCCTAATGGAATGGAGCTGCATCGCTTGATATTTGTATTGTATTAACTTGATCACATTTCGATTGGTTTTCGTTTATTGCAACAAGTTTTGCGTATGCATGAGAAGTTGTTAGTATTTGGTTATTTTGTTTTAACATCTTAAAAGTTCTAACAAACAATCCATCAATGATATAAAATGTCTTTACGTTCTCTGACATTGCTGCTGAGGGAGACAATTAGCAAAACTTTACGATAGAGACTATTTGCCACCCATTTACCTTAAGATACTACCTGAAACACGAGCGTAGGACCTAATTTTGTTCTGTTATCGAGAAATTATTAATTTTTAACTTATTGTTCGTCTTTTCGAGCCAATTCAATCATCGCAAGACATAGAGATCGCAAAGAGCTCAGAGGCTGGGGAATATATTCATAATATCATCAGAGTTTGCTCTGAAACTTTGTTTTTAATTCATTATAGAAAGTAATAGAAGTAACTTCTCAAAATGCAACTACAAAGTTTTTTAAAGTTATTCAATAAGTCTCGGTTTCCATTAACCAAGGAAAGAAGGAACGACTATTAAAAAAATAAAAATGAAGTGCAAAAGAAAAACATCGTAAAGATAAAAAAAACAAAAAAAAACATCTTTTTATTCTTGCACGGTCCTCAGTTTATGAGGACGTAATGAATATGTTGAGAAAGAAAAGAGAGGCAAGATTAGAGGTCAAAGTTTTGAAACTTTGAGAGTGGAATATACAAACACAACTTTTTAAAAAGTCTTAAACGGTAGTCAAAATATTGGGTTAGAAGCAGAAGCTTCATCCTTTCTGCTTCAAACAAACATGGAAAGACTGTCTCTATTTCTGTATCCTGTTATTTTCACTTCACTTTGAAGTTCAGTTTGTTCTAGCAATGTTCCGGTTCAATGTATTATTTTTGCTTTGACTGGACTTTCTTTGACTGTTGTTTGTTACGTGATAAAATTGAGAAAAGTAGATTTCTTTCAAAATCTCGTCAGTGAATTATTCTTACATTTTTTTTTTAGGCTTTTGCTTGATTCTTGCCAAAGTATTTGCAATAATACTAACTCAGATTCATTCAAGAACATCTCAGAACAGACATCCTATGGGTATCCACAGCATCCTATGGGTATGTTTTCTATGTCCGGTAATTGTATAAAACGTCAACACCCAAATTTCTGTTTGATAAAGTCTAAAACTATTATAACTTTACAGAATTATATTACTAAAAATTAAAACGTAGGTAGCTCATAGTAAATACTAGTTGGTAATATTAGTTAACACGAACATTGTTCTCTATAATTTATAGGGTAGACCGGGGCTATTTGAGTCAAGGGGCTATTTGGGTCAAACTTAAGAAAAAAATGCCACTGCGCATTTAATATGCGCACCATTACGCTGAACCTGCCTTCAGTTGTGAGTTCGTTGGCAAAGGGAAAGGTGTGTGTGTCTTTGATCTGCTGCTTTCTTATCAGTTGCTGTGAATTTGCGACTATTCTGAGCACGGTGAGTTGCAATACTTCATATTTTGCTCTGATATAAAATAGTGGCTGTATGATATAAGGTGCTGAACCTGTGTAAATGCGTATATTTGTAAAATCATTACCGTACGCGTAAAACAGAACGTCCGCATGTTATAAACGCCATTTTTTGTGCTCTCCTCTGTCTAGTGTGAAAGTAGTACGTTCCTACGTAAGCATGTGCGAAACGGGGCTATTTGAGTCAGGTGTAAACTTATATGAATTTATTTAATTTATGACTTTTAATTCTTTATTTATGGTTTAGACTATATGATGCATGTATGTAAAACAAAACATTTCATTTTCTCTTTAGATGGTACAGACATACAAATCAAAACATAAATACAACAAGTGAAATAATGAAGACATGGAAAAGGCCATCCAAAGTGTAACAAAAGGTGATTTGAGCTCCACAGCTCTGCAATGTAAATTTGAAACTTTGCGAAGGAAAGTGCAGGTCGAAATGTTGAGACTAACCTTGGGTGATAATGATGAAACAGTTCAAAGTGCAAAACCGAAAGCCATAGGACACAGAAATACTGACAGAAAAACAGGAGGAAGAGTTCGTGTTGCGAATTTTGACTCTCACGGGAAAAAGACTAGGCTGCACCCCTGAAACGATTCGTAAAGCTGTGCATCGTAATAATAAATCAAATTCCGCGTCCTTGGAAACACAAAGGATTAGATGGTGAAGATTGTTTTTCAAGTTTCATGAAAAGACATCCGAACTTATCATTATGTTTATTAATGCTGTGCTTTTCCCAAATTATATAGAAAAGGGTATAATTTAAAAATATACATGAACGCTAAGGTGATTAATGTAAACAATGTTGATACAGCGAAAGACCCAAATAGCCCCCTGAGCAACCCAAATAGCCTCGTTATTATTACTAGTCTCGAATTCTGCCATTTTTATTTTAAATTCGTTTTCAGAATTTCCATGACTTAACAAGTTCTTTATTCTTTAATATGTTGTACTATAATAATGTACGTAAATTATGGCATAATTATTTAGACTCTAAAGTACGTCGGGTTTCGGAAATTTTGAAGGTTCTCTTACTATACTCAAATAGCCCCGGTCTACCCCATATAAGATAGTTACGTTAATTGAATTTTGAATTTTATTTATGACCTTTAGGCATCTAAGGCTCAGGACGGGATAGGAGAGGGGAAAGGATTCGGCAAGGTGTCAGCCAGGACCTATGTTGAAGGTGCCATCTCGACATTTAACCTGTGTGGCTAAGAATAACCCTGGGAAAACATCAGTCAGGATGGTCGGCCTCTGGGGTCGAAGCCACAACTTCCCGAATGCTACGCCAATGCTCTGTAACTGAGCTACGTCGCATCGGTTGGTAGTTACGTTCATGATCCCAAAGCAATTACTCAAAGATGAATCAAACTGCAGAGCGCTTCGCTGACAGGCAAAGGAAACCTGGTTTATACCAGTGCCGGATCTGGAAGGAAGGAGTGGGGGAAGAGGGCAATCGCCCCAGGCGGCACATTTAGGGGCGGCTAAAAATGCAACGGCCTTGCTTGCATGACTGTTGCCGTCAGTGTTAATTGTGTAGTACAAGAGATGGCGCATGACGTTGTAAGTGACTATAATTAGTTTCCGTGTTAATTGTTATATTTTTAAAGAATGTTTTAAGTGAAACTTTATACATATTAAGAAGGAAGAAGAACTGAATTATCTCTTTTATAATTAACATTTGTTTTATATGTCATTTCAAGTGAAAAGTGATCACTTGCAGAAAGTTAATGAATATGCCTGAATATAATGACTGAGGTGGTCGTGTAACTTCATGATCCCCCTCCTTCTCAGAGGTTTACCCCAGCTATTCAGCCTCTCAATCCAAGAGGTGAATAATTGGGGAGGTCTCTCAAACAGAGTTTTCGTTGAGAACAAACGGGTCTCTTACATGGAGGTCCCCATCAAGCAACTGTCCTCTCTGATTAAGAGGATAAACTCATGCGAGAGACCATAGAGAGGATTGGTCTCCTAACGGGGAGGTTAATTCTCTTAACGATTAATCTCTTCGACGAAATCCAGCGGCAGTGCAGTACGACCCTTGCGAAGCACTACGGACCGCTGCGTCGGTGTCGTTTTAGCGGCACATACTCTTCACCCAACAGGGGTTCCACTTCAAGATTTCTTCTTACCCCCACGAATCGTAGTAGTTTCGTGTCAAATCTTCACGGGATCATCAACAACTGCTACTGGCACTTGAGCAGTTGACAATGAACGTGTCAAATATGGCACCCGAATAGGGACTCGAGGGAGCACAAGGATGCTTCAGCCTTGATAAAGGGGAAGAAGACAAGGTGAAGAAGGAGCCCATGGTCAAGGTGGAAGAAGAGATACTGGAAAGTTGGGCACAGGACTCAACAGAATCGTATCAACAGATGTCGCGGAGAAGAGATGACATAGAATGAGTCAATGGAACAATAGGATCTGGAGAAGTAGGTATCTGATGGAAATGGACTAATCAAGATAAGATAAGTATGTTGTGGGTTAGTAAGACACGATGATGAAAGGTGTATTCAGTGTAGGACCTGGAAGGAATGGTATCACGTCATTTGTGAGTCACGATGCGAATTAAAATGGGGTTATTTACATTATGTACAGCAGGTACTGGACGATCCACTCATGCTGTGGAAGTGCTACCGATGTAGGAGAAAATGTGGTCGCAGGATATCCAGAAAGGAGAACTCTTCGTCACCACTGAAACAAATGATGACCTCAAGGAAGAGAGGGAGAAGGAAGGGACCTATGGGGCCATAAAAGGTATTAAGGAAGAAGAAGAAACTGAAAAGGTGATCCAGGATGTCAAGAAGGAACCAAACAGGACACACGAGGATACACGATACCAGCTTACGTAAATAAGGAGTCGGCAAACCAGTGGCAGTGCAGTGAGTGTGAGGCCGGAAGCAAGAAGTTAGGTGATGAAAAAATAAAACCTGAAAAAACGGGAGCGTCACCGGAGCAACCATGGCAAACTCAGTTGCTAAGGGTGATGCAGTAGGTAGTCGGCAAGGTGGTTGAGAACACGTGTAGAATGGAGGAAAGAACGAAAGAAATACAACTGAATGCTAGCCAGCTGAAAGAAGAAATTCAGTTGAACGCTCAAATGAAGGAAGAAATGCGGCTTAACACCGGTAGAATGGAAGATACGAGTTAGGACCTTTAAATAATGATTTGCAACGAGTAACAGAGGATGTAACTACATTTATGAGAGACATACGAGAGGTGATTCCCTTACTGAGACAAGATGTTGAGGTACTCAAACGACGCCAAGAAGTGGTCGAAGACAAGGTACAAGACTTAGAGGCGAATCAGTTTGGGATGGAAGAAATTGGAAACAAACCCCCTTTGCATTAGAACAGAAGATTGAAGAAAATACTACAATAGTGCAAAAGGCATTGGAGCAGAAAATCCAAGAAAATAACTTGGTGATCCAACAAACTATGGATCAAAGATTAGAAGAGAAAGGCTTGATGATGTCACAAATGGTGGAAGAAAACGTTAGAATATAAATCGAACAAAAGATGGATTCGCTGACGTGCGTTCCGTAGGAGAGAAATATTGGATTAGTACAGCGAGTTGCAGTTATAGAAGAGAGAATTACCAGGATCCCAACATCCGCTGATGGTACTATGGGGAAGGAGCCCGCAATATACGAAACTAAGGAGGAATCGATGAGATGGGCTGGAGACAGTCAAGAAGTTAACAGAGACGGGAAGCCGAGCCAAAATAGCCCAGGAAGATGTAACTGTGCCCACACTACCAAAAAACAAGGCCAGAGCAAGAGGGAAGGGAAAACTGGTTGCCGGAAGGCTGGAGAAAGCAGTCAGAGTGAGAGTGGTTACTCTGGATATTGCAGTACGGGCGAGGACGAGACAGAGGGGGAATGTGGACACAGGCGAAAGAAGATGTTGGATGAAGGAGAAAAATAAGGAACACCGACAAAGGTATAGGGGCAATAACAATGTTTTTTTCTCAATATCGATTGTCAGAGCTAAAAGCATTTACTCCATACACGGCGAGTCGTAACGACATGTTGGTGAAAGCTCTCATCCGACAATTTGAAAGTGAGACCTCCATAGTTGGTATTCCGAGTTTGCAGTGGTTGTACATTCTTTTTTCTTAAGGGACCAGACCTCACTTGGTTTACATCTAATCGAGATAAATTTGGGGATTACGAGAGTTTTCGGAAAATGTTCCTAGGATACTATCACTCGGAGGAAGTAACCAGTGCGAAGGTGGCTCGGCTTACATCAGTACCATTCAACCAGCGAAATGATGGTAGTCTTGAAGATTTTGTTTTCACACGGTACAACTGTATTAGAGACCTGGATGCACAGACATCGGAAGCTCTGATATGCAGCAGTATAGTGGCTTTGTTACCTGTATCAGCTAGACGAATCTTTGCTACAGTATCGGAAATGAATCTTCCTAAAGTGCTATAGGTAGTTAGGAGATTGGAAACACCCCATGATAAATATAATAAGAGGATACCTTCAGCTCCGAGGAAGCCGTATAATGAGCCTCTTAAGAGAGAGCCTCAGGGGAGAATGCAAGTCAATGAAGTAACGACGTTTCCGAACATCACCGAGAACGTCAATGAAGTAACGAAGTGAACATCACCGAGAAACAAGTTTTCCGATGTAAAGGACAGTGAGTCAGTGGAGCTGGCTTGTGATGGATATATAGAAGTGAACAGTGCAAGGTGTGATGAATTTTACATGGTCTATGGAAGATATCCTTTCTAGAAGCTGATGCCTATTACTGGATGTTCGTTGCGTGGGACCTCGTCAGAGGTATTTAGACAGGCCTAGGAGCCGTTCGGAGGTGTAGCTAGGGATAACTGAGGACCTGCTAATGTGCCGTATGACAGCGATGTTCCCCAGGAAGGAAAGGAAAAGACAGAACGAGATAGTCCCATTTTAAGAAGTAACCTGCACTAGCGATTTAAGAGTGATGCGCCTGATGAGAAGCTCACCCAGAAGTTTTGGCTTACCAGAAGATGACATTAAGCGGTGATGATGATTATCCAGTGAAGAAGACGCCGAGAAGCCCCTATGTGGACAGTGCTGTTACCACGAATCGAGGAAGTGTGGTGTAAAATAGGAACGATCCTAGAATTCGGAGCCCATCCGGACGCCATATGCAACGGCCTGCCTTGCATGACTATTGCCGTCAGTGTTAATTGTGTAGTTCAAGAGATGGCGCATGACGTTCTAAGTAAATTAGTTTCTTTCTCAACTATTATATTTTTAAAGAATGTTTTAAGTGTAACTTTATACATATTAAGAAGAAAGAACAACTGAATTATCTCTTCTATAATTAATATTTGTTTTATACGTCATTTCAAGTGAAAAGTGAACACTTGTAGAAAGTTAATGTACATGCCTGAATATACCGACTGAGGTGGTCGTGTAATTTCTAGATCGTAACGCAAGTACTAAATAAATCGTGCTTCAGCAATTGTATTGTTGGTCATGTTTAGTGGATGATCCCCCTCCTTCTCAGAAGTTTCCCCCAGTTATTCAGTCTCTCATTCTAAGAGGCGAATAATTGGGTGTAGTAGTCTCTTCAATGGAGAGATCGCTTTTCTTGAGGACTGGACTCTCAGAGTTCTCCTTGAGAACAAGCGGGTCTCTTACAAGGAGGTCCCCATCAAGTAACTGTCTTCTCTGATTAAGAGGATAAACTACCTTGTACTGACCTCTCATCCGAGAGGCCACAGAGATGATTGGTCTCCTAACGGGGATGTTAACTCTCTTAATGATTAGTCTCTTCGATTAAATCCAGCGGCAGTACTGTACGACCCTTGGGAAGCACTACGGACCACTACGTACTCCGCTGGTGTTGTTTCAGCGACACCTACTCTTCGTCCAATAAAAGTTCCACTTCAAGATTTCTTCTTACACCCAAGAATCGTAGTAGTTTCGGGTCAGACCTTCACGGGACCATAGATAACTGCTACTGGCGCTTGAACAGTGGAAATGAATGTGTTAAAAAATAACAAATAAAAGCTCCTAAAAAAAAAGAAGTAAAATCGCTTCTTAAATTGAAGTTGAAACGTTTTCAAAGTTTCAATACCGGGGCGCTAAGACATTTTTTGTTATTCCGCACAACCTACCTTCATCTCTAAAATTCAAAAACCGAAATTCAAGTCAGATAGGCAGGTCTACTACGTTACTGGAGTTAGTAATAGCGATACCACGACAGGCTCTAGAGAAGATAAAAGTAAACTACGTGATGCCAGACAATATTGTGGCCATCGCGTCGGCCGGTCGTATTGTTTAGCTAAAAAACGATGAAAAGGGCGATAAAAGGGTGGTAAAATTAACTTTACCCCATAGGAAAATTTCTAGATTCGACACTGGTTTATACAACGATTTTCTTGATTAATATAAACATTTTCATATTCTTTTCTTATTTCTAGAACTATTTTCTCACTGTTCATGCTTTTTAGGTTGTTGAAGTGCGTATATTTAATTCATATTACTAACATGAATTGAAAAATTAAATTTAAAAAAAATACAGGAAGTAACTTCTATTCGAGACACATGCCCTTCATTAAGTTATAAAAGGCCTTCTAACAGTACAGTTTGTAAGAAGCTTTGAGAATGGAACGTGTAGTGTCTGAAAGAAGCATTGAGGCTTCCAGAGCTCTTTCGTTAGCATTAATGCCATTAATATCCAAACGATATGACCTTATAAAGAGAATTTAGTATAATGGTAAAACTTTAAAATGGTTTCGTATATTGATGACATGACATTTTTAGTGAAGCCAATGAAATGAAAGCGGTTTCTTTTCAGTTTTCTTAAGGGTCAGAGACAGAACTTAACGTAACTAATTAAAAAAATGTATTCAACTTTACCTTCTGCTAATCAGTAGAATATGTAAGAGAGCGGGAGGCGCATTGGTTCGATTATTACAAAATGAAGATTTTCAGGCTTGTTATAAGTTGCTGCAACATCTTTCTATATTCTATTTAAAATATGATTCTTTGTCTAATTTTATAGTACAAAACTATTTTCTCAACCTTTATCTACCTTAAGAAATTTCATTTTTAAAGAAGACTTCCAAAGTGTCTAATATCCCCTATGCAGGGGCAGATGGGTACAGGTTATATTAAATCTCACCATCTTCATTAACGTGTAAATATTGTTCATTCTGAAGTGTATATCATTTCAATAAGATGAAAACATTTATCAATATTCTTTCCTGAATGATTTCTAAACATTGCTAATTTAAAAAGAAGAAAATGTTCCTAATAATATGCAATTCTACTATCACTCTATAACTCTACTGTCAGTTTATTACATAAGCTACCTCTTTTAGGGCCCTATTAGCCGTAGGCAACTAGTCGGCCGACTAGTTGCTTGACTGTTCGCCGGCCATTGAATCAAATGGGAGTTATTAGCCATAGGCAACTAGTCGGGTGACTAGTCTCTTGTCGCGTCGAGGAAAAAGAAAACTTGTCTCCTGGCCCGGCGACCAGTCTGTCGACAACTTGTCGCCCAGGAGGCGTGTGTGAAGTTGGCCCCCCAAATGTTTGGGCCAGCCGAGATTTTTTTTGGGCCAGTTAGAACTCAATTTGGGCTGGTTGGGCTAGCCACTTTCAGCTTTTGGGCTAGTCAAATAAAGGAGATAGGGGTGTCCAAAGTTTGGGGGGC
>JAGDQP010004966.1:42498-68390 GCA_022664845.1 Lepisma saccharinum | reverse complement strand
GGGAACTTCTGATAAGAGCCAATCAGGAACCACGGAACTGTCTCACTGAAGGTTGTGTTGTGTATATGATTTAGTGTGTCTGAGGAAGCCGAGTGTTTTGGTAGTCGGCGAAAACGTTTACAAAAATTTTATTTTTTTGAAATAAATTGTAGTGCTTTGCTCAGCCATTATTTTATTTTACCAATGATACAATGTGTAGCTTCGCTGTAGCAACATACCATGGTATGGTTTGGAACGACTAGCGGCTGATTGTTGTAGTATGTTCGTCGATTAATACCTGTTTATCGCAGTAACGACACCTGGTGTGACATTAATTTCTTGCTATGTATGGCAACAAAACATCATTCATTCGTTAGGTACAAGAGAAGTACCAACCCAGGAATTTCTGGTTATGTCGAACGCAACATTCTGTGTACAGTGGTAGCAGTCGGGAACTTACGATGTGTATTCTATTCGAGGAACCTGTTGATTTTGTCCTTTCCGTATACAGGGTTACCAGGTACCTGGAGAACCTGGAAAAATCAGGTAATTTAATTTTGGTCAGGGAAAAGGAAGGGAATTTAGTTGTTAATACGCAAAAATCAATAATGTTTGACCATGCAAAACGTTATGAGTATACTTTTGTTTTACGATCAAATTCCCTAGCATGAAGGACTCGAAGAACTTAAGGCGACCAATTGAACTTAGTTGTACTAGTCTTACTTTTTGTGAACTTAGTGACAAGATTAATATTTTGTGAATTTGGTTCATGTGTTTTCGAATAAATAATGAAATGTCATAAAAATGCACAGGAAGGCAGACGATGGATGTTGGGTGGGCCTTTCTGTATATATTTTTCCTTTTTTTATACAACTTTTAGCTAACATAGATTTCCTAATTTTAGAAGCTAAATTCTACACTCGAAACTCAAGAAATTCAACCTGGACAATGTGCTCTACAGACCTGGAAAAGACATGGGAAATGAAAACAGAAAATCCCTGGTAACGCTGCCCTATAGTTACACTTCATTTGCGTCATACCTACCCCCATAGCAAGCAATTACACGTCATCACCACCATGGGACTGTACATGGTTACCGGTGTCCCTATGAAGCACTTAATCCATGTTCCTTTCAACTTCTGCTATTCTTTCAGGTGCCATTATGCAACCACACATAACATTATTTATTCCTTACCCATCTTGCTTCTGTGTGAGACATCGACTTGGAACCAACATGCTATTATTCTATGGTAGGTAGTCTTCCTCTACATGTTCTGTTCGACCCACTTTCGCTGGCCAATTCATGGGGGAATTCCTCGCGCACTTTCCTTCACTTCCGACATGTGCAAATTTCTGAACGAGCAAGTCTGATTTCTTGGACGAAACGGTGAACCGCCAGCTCTGCAGCTATTAGCTTTCGAAATCAATCGCATTGCAATACAGTTTTCGACGTCTTCGGAGTCCTCTAGCGCGAAACTACGCATGATAGGGCGCGTGTTCGTAAGAAGTGTTTTTCTTGTTTTGATATGATTCACCTCCCGAAGTTTGTACCAGAGGTTCTGAAACACCCTGTATATTGTAGGAATTTCAGTTTAACATACTTGTAACCTGTACTATCATTTGAACCTGAGGAAGATGGAACAGAGAGAGGTATCTAAAGTAGATAATTTCATGTCAAAGTGTAAGTGGGCGATTGCAGCCAGTAATGGGCACTCTGCATTCAGTAGTGGGCACTTGAGTGATGTTAGCTGTATTGCAGTATAACTCAGCTGATGGATGATATAATTCAATTGAAAAGTATTTTTATTCCGTTGATAAGGTTAAGCCAGGAAAATACTCAGGAAAATACTTGAGTAAAAGCAAACTTTTATTCACCTGATAGGCGAGTAAAAACTTTCAAGTGTTTGCTCTTTTTATTCACTTCACCCAATGACAAGTTACATAAAAGAAACTACTACGTGTGTTAACATTGTACATAACTACGTAATAAGTAGTGCTTAATTAAGCTATTTTGGGGTCCTGGGCTATAGACTCTGTTAGCTCGTGTTATTTATCCCCTATAATCGTAAGGATAACTGATTTACTTTGGCGGGGCCCCTTTAAACCTCCCATTAATCAGGCTTTGGTAATAAGTCTAATATAAACCATGAAAAGAAAGTTCGGTCTGGGCAAAGATGTTTAATGGCCATAAATATATTAAATTCAATTTAGTTCAATTAAAAATAAGAAGCAGGTTGTAAATTTGGTAAGTACGATATTGTTTAGTAGTAAATAACATCGAACAAATAATAAGATAAATTTAGCTCACCTACCTATTTTCATCTGCGCTAAGGAGCGACTCTTTCAGTCGCTGGTTTCTTCCAGTAGTAGCCATCAGAGCCACCAAACGGCAGGGTTCAAAATCACGTGCTTAACTAAAAACCCATTAATTTTAGCGCAGATGAAAATAGTAAAGCGAAATAAGCCGTTTTTTTTTATTATTATTATTATATGACCGAGTAACGCCCTTTTGAAATTTTGGGACAAATCCCCGCGGTTTTGGGGTCGAAATCTTCAAATTCATATATCTCAAGAACTACTCAAGGTATTTTCATTCTGCTTTCTTCCTCTGAAAGATCTGTAAAATGAGACTAAATTCAAGTCTGTAAGTTACATTCATACTGAGATATTACTGCTGAAAGGAAAAAAAAATAGGCCCATTCTGGGTTCAACATATCTCAAAAACCCCACCTTTAAAAAATTTCATATTATTAGGATAGATTCAACAACAACAGATGATTACCTTTCATCTTACATCACTATTTGCACGATAATAGCTTCTGCTTCTGGACCAAAAATTCTTCCATTTCTCCAGTGAGTTTCATTTTAACCTGCACCATTTCCGCTCTTCATGAGCTCAGGGTCCACCCCACCCCTCCTAGTAGTCATCTCCTTGAACGACACAGCTCGGCAATAATTTCCGCAAGTACCAATAGCGAATTCCTACAACAAATTCCCGACCAACCTATCCTAACGCACTTCCAGCACAAAGCCCTTGTAGCGCTTCGTGACAACCACGACATAATGGTTCTCCCGGCCGACAAGGAATCTACCACAGTGGTATTGGACAAAGCTGACTACTTCCAGGAGGCTGACCGACAGCTGTCTTGACTCCAGCACCTAAAACTAATCAACACAGACTTAACCTACACCCAAAATCACGGAAATTTCCATAAAAGTCCAGACATTCCACGAACTCGTATTTCCAAAGATTCACAAACCCGGTAGCCCTGGCAGACCCATTGTGGCCAGCTATAATTCCTCTACTGAACGTATTTCTGCTTTCGTTGACTTCTTCCACATGTTCAAGCGCTGCCTGCTTACATACGCGATAACTACCACTTCCTTGAAATAATCCGTAAATTACCACTTGTCCCTTCAGACATACTGCTTGTTACCATAGATGTTACTTCCTTATACACCAACTAGAGACCTGCACGGGCCGAGCTTGGGCGAGCCGACACTCCTTTCTCTTCAGGTCGGGCCGATTAATTGCAATTCTTTAAAGCAGTTCAATAATTATTGATTTTCGTTAAACGATAATTGGAATAAAGCCAAACGTTCAAGTCTGTGTGCACGCCACGTGGAGTGATAGGTATTACAAACAATGCAATATTTACAGTTGGTGTTGGTTAGCGGCTCCACTTTCGCTATAGAGGATTAGTTGTTCGCCGGGGCGTTGACCCCCCCCCCCCCAGTCGGCAGTCACACGAGTGACTGCATGCCCTTCCCTCAATAAATAACAAAAGTCAGTATGCGTATTGAAGCTTCCTCTGATGGTCCGTGTCAATACCAGAATATGGTCAATCCAACCACTGGATCCCAGGGGGTGAACAGTCAAAGTTGTCGTCTTGATACAAAAATGAAAGGAAACCGCATTCTTTGTTCTCTCCACTTCTGCGACCCGCAGAAAGAAATGGTGGATGAAGTCAGGGTGGCAGTATAATATGGTGTTAAATACCGTACAAATGTTGGTCTTGCGGGTATGGTCAAATTTCTGATAATTTGTTTTGTAAATAAAAGTTATACTTTGACTAGCTACTTCTTTGCTGGAGTTAAGAAACCTGTAACTACAAGTAATCCTACTGTTCAAAGCGATAGGATTATTTTGTTTGATCCTTTGTGTTAGAAATAAATTGAAACGGCAATCCTGTAGAATGAAATTAAAATGACTAGCAAATCTAAGCGCATCCCATTGTTCAAATACTCACATACGCTTGTATGTATTATATATTATTATTATTATACCAGATACAAATATATTGGTGCTCGAGCCAAAACTTCTTAAAATTTGTCTGGCCGGGTCGGGTATGGGCCAAGAATTTTTAAAACTTACCGGGCCGGGCTCGGGCCAAGAATTTTTAAAACTTATCGGGCTGGGCTCGAGCCGAAAAATTCGGCCCATGCAGGTCTCTTAACACCAACATTTCTCATATTCGTGGACTTGCAGCTTTGGAATTCTTCCTCAACCAGAGGCCTAAACCTCACATCCCAACAACAGCTTTCCTTCTAAACCAACCTAGTCCTCGCCTGTAACAACTTCACTTTCGAAAATAAACATTACCTTCAAATCCGAGGCGCACCCATGGGTACAAGAATGGCTTCTTCCTACGCCAACCTGTTCATGGGTAAGCTTGAACACGATTTCCTACAAACCCAACCGTTGACTTTTTTACTTCGGATACGTTTGTTGGACGATGTACTAATGCTGTGGACTCATGGTGAGGCCAGCCTCAAAACGTTTTTGAACAGCTGAACCAGTTCCATGTTGTTACATTCGTTGATGGAAACATCACTTTGGTAAACAACACCCTTACCACTTCCTTTCATATAAAACCAACCAACCAGATGCAGTATTTGCATTATTGTAGTTCCCATCCTTACCACACCAAGAAAGCTATACGCTTCTCCCTTGCCCTCAGAGGACAACGCCTGAATTTCAGCACTTCCGCAACCGAACCCTATAACCAACGCCTCCAGGAGGCTCTAGTCGACCGAGGCTACCCACTTAACCTCGTAACCAAACAAATTCGACGTGCAGCCACACACACTCCACCTACTCCTACTCCCAACACCAACCGGAATCCTCCGTCCTTAACTTACCAAAATAAATAAATAAAAAACAAAACCTGCATTCTCACTTCCATATACTCCAATCCGACCCCGATACCAGATCTGTCTTTTCCACCAAGCCGAGATTAGTTTTTCATCATGCTCCTAATCTTAGAAATATCTTGGTCCACACTAACCCTTCGTGCCATTTGCCTTCAGTTCCCGCCCCCACAAATGTAACAGCGCTAGATGTAAAACCTGTCCCATCCTTATTCCTCCTCCCTCTATCTCTATCAGCATAGTCAATGGCCACTTCACTCTGCATCCCAAAGGAACCTGTCAAATCTCAAACGTCACATATATCTTAATCTGCACACACTGTCCGGCATTCCATGTGGGGGAAAGAGGTGGTCTCCGTGTCGATAATCACCGCCACTTTTTCGTCACCAACAGACCCGATTCGCCAGTGTCTACACACACGCAATTGCACAACACTGACCGATGACAATTTGCATATAGCTATAATCCATACCCTATCTCCCACTATAAACACACCCACACGTCGTCTCTGGGAAGGAGCTTTCACTCAGGGTTTGAGAGCTAAAATGAAACCTGGTCTAAACCTGCAGTAACTTTTTTCTTTCTTCTCGCTACGTTTACACCTATACTTCCCCTTCACCCCTGCCCATTCACTTTTTAAGCGTTTTTTATACTGACTCGCACCTTTTGTGTTTGACTCTGCAACCTACCCCCTTTCCATTGCATTTCTTATACTATATTACTGTGTGGTATATATGTCTCCGATTGTGGCTCGGAATGGCTTATATATCGTGTGATCAAAAGTATCCGGACATCCCGCAAAACGTGTGTTTATCATAGTAGGCTACACAGTACTGCCATCTATCTTTTGGAACACATGGTCAGCGATCTCAGTAGTCAGCAGAATGGAACGGTCCGAGGAAATTCAACATGGCTAGTGATCGTGTGCTACTTACGTAGGAAGTATGTGTGCGAGATTTTCACTCTCCTGAACATCCTTAGGTCTGTTGTTTCCGATGTTATAGTAAAGTTGTAATGTGAAGTGACCTGTACAACCAGAAAGTGTGCAGGCCAACCTCCCATGTTTACTTCCAGAGACCATCGAGTGTTAAAAAGAGGTCATCCATGCCACCATCACACAGGATTTCCGAACTGGATCAGGATCTACTTCAAGCACCATGACTGTTCGGCGCGAGATGCAGAAATTTGGTTTCCATGGCCGAGCAGCTGCTCATAAGCCACACGTCTTACAGATAAATGCCAAACGCCGCCTCGCGTGGTGTAAGGAGCGTCAAAACGGGTTCATAAAACAGTGTATAACCGTTGAGTGGAGTGACGAATCCCTGGTGAACGACATTTACCAGCCTGTAAAATGCTGACTGTGAAATTCGGTTGTGGTTGAGTTACAGTGTTGTCATGTTTTTCCTGGAGGGGGCTTGCCCCTTTTGTTGCTTTACGTGGCAATGCCACCGCCTAAGGTTACGTTGACATTTTGAGCATTCATCGACATTTACTGCTGTCCATTATCGAAGAATCACCATTGTGTTTTTCACTACGATCGTACTGCAGGAATTGTGGGGAAGTGATTTGACGACAACACCGCCCCACTAATGGGTTGGTCTGCGCATAGTTCTGATTTGAATCTGATAGAACATCTCTGGGATGTTTTTGGAACGTCGAGTTCGTGCTAGACCTTACCAACCAGCATCGATACCCCTTCTCATTTCGGCGCTCCGCAAGGAATGGGCTGCCATTCCTCAAGCGTCAACCTGTTTGTGTCCGGATACTTTTGGTCACATAGTGTATATCTGAGTACCTAACACTGTTTGTTTAGTGATGACATTTTTTTTTTTTTTTAAATTTGTGACGATCTATTTGTTTTATAATGTGCTTTTATTTATTCTAGAGCAAGATAAATAATGCATCGAAGGTCACAGTGGTTATGGGGAACGAGTCATGTGACTTAGACTCGGCAGTGTGCTCCCTTGTCCTTGCACTGCTGGTCGACAGCACAAGCAAAAAGGGTGAAAATGAAGTTGTGCTACCTGTGTTAAATATTCCTCAGTGCGACTTGCCTCTGAAGACGGAAGTCATGTTTTATTTCGAAGAGAACGATGTTCCGACGGATTTGCTTATATTTAAGTATGTAACTGAATCCTCCTTTTTCTAGGTACTAAGTAGGTCTTTCAGTCTTACTCCATTCTTTTTCCAAATACCACCCGTGCTATGTTTTCTTGATCCATCCTTTCAGCTAGTAGGAATAATGTTGATAATAAGATTGTCAAATAATATATTCTAGTAACCGATCTTATTGGTATTGCCTATCAAACCTTTACGCTGTATAACTACACGTTTTAAATAACATCTTGCGTCACATAACGTACACAAATAATAATCATACTTTTACGGCTCGTCGTTAGATGCATACTTTATTTTTTTTTTATACTCTTTATATTTGATAATGACTGCAGAAGTAGTTGAAACGTTGTGAGATGTGTAAAAGTATGAATTTAATCATTCTAAAGATAATAAATAAATTGAACATCTAATATAAAACTGTGGAAGTGTGATTACTGTTTAAAATTTATTATTTCCATGCTGTCAATAGTATCAACAAAATATAAACACAATAATATACTAAACGCAAGAGAAATACATCACATTATAAAGCCTAATTTAAAATTAACATAGCTAATTCAAGTGGAGTAGTAATGCATACGTAATATATGTAAGTTAATAATATACACTATAAAAACACAAAGTAAATATACAAATATAGATATAAGAATAAGATAAGACTGATAATACAAATATAATTAAATGATTTATATTCCGTTTTAGGCTTTTATGTGCCCATCGTAAGTTTTTCTTCTTTCTTTTTTCTTTTCTTTGGCAATCCTATGTTTATAAACTAGAACTTGCTATAGTAATTTTGCTTACTTTAGAATAAGTTTATTAAATTATTCTGAAAACTTCTTTGGCTTTGATTAAATATGTGTACCTCGTTTTTCATGACACATCATTTATTGTATGAAAAGCACTGTTGATTTCGTATTCGTACTTGCATTTATATAATTATATCGTCGGCTTCTTTCCAGAGCCTCGTAAGCTCCATTTTCACCAAAAATTGGATTTTGCATTATGAAATTGTAAAATAAATCGATGCATTAAATTCCGAAAAGCTCGTAGCTGAACTCCCAACTGAGTCTTCACAAGTTAAAAATAAAAATAAATTGTGCAACATAAAATGAATTTTTAACACAGAAATTGCAGGCTCATGAATTTTCACATAGCAGGTTTTGGAATGAATCCGACGATATATTCGTGCTACATATTGTTACTGTATGCAATTTTATACCTTGTAATAATAATAATAAAACATATTTTTTACGTCAAAAAGAGTATTTCTTGTTTTTAGAAATATTTTGTACTATTCAAGCGTATGTTAAATCAGTATTCATTGTTACCTGTTCGTTAAGGGAATGTAAATTATGTTCATATCACAACCTGAACGGGCAGTTTTCTCCAAGACTTCCTACCTAGCTATTTATCTGGTATTATGTAGCGAATAAATAAATGCTAGTGGATCTATAATCAGCGTTATTATCAGTAATTGAAGCACTGGTGTATTATGTTACGTATCCGTAGCATCGCCCAGGCCTTCCGCGTACCGAAGATCAGTAATTTCCTATTCCTCAGTTCAGCGGCCCCGAGAAGGTAAAAATCAATGCTCCACCATTTATTCCAATGTGTAGAAAGGCCCTTGTACCTCTTAACGTCGTATTTCTTCATTTCTGATCCTTCCATTTCTGGTGATTCTCGTTTCGATTTGTATTTTATTTAAGGCCTTTAGGAATATTTTGGCCCAGACCGTCTCATTTCCATAGCCTGCAATTAACTTACACCTGTTAAATATCGTCCATGTTTCCGAATCGTCATTATCAGCATAAAATGCGTTTCGTGTATTTTTTTTTTATTATTTTATTTATTTATTTATGGAAAAAGTTTACATCTGTATTGCTGAAAATATGTTGAATGTTCTGAAGAATTAATTTCGTTCACGTAGTGAAATCTGTTCATTATCTTTCAGAGATGAAATAGATTTGCATTCATTACACAAAGCGAAAAAGTTGAAGTTAATCTTAGTTGATCACCACGTCCTTGCGGCTCGTGACGTGGCGTTGAAATCGTCCGTGATTCAAGTCATTGATCATCGGCCGAGGGAGGCTGGCTGGCCCTGGGATGGCTGTGACGTCACAATTCAGCAGGTTGGATCATGTTGTACGCTTGTAGCAGATAAGTTAATTGCAACTAAACCAGACTTGTTGACGGAGCAAGTTGCTATGCTTTTGTACGGTAAGTACCAGATGCAAATCTTTAGGTTAAGTCTTATGCAACTTCATGCTATTGGCGTACTTCTCTTCTGCTCTGTTAAGTGGTAAGGGGCGATTGCTGATTAAAATTAAATCGTTGGTGAAATGTGAACATTATGTGGTTTATCTATACAGCTTGATTCTGTTAAACCGTAACAGAGCCACAACGCAGCTCATAGTGCACAAAAATCTTTGAAATAAAAGTTGTTCATACCAAAGTGTATGTGCGGAATCACATGGTAATATTTCTAAAAGCAGAGGCGTCTCGGGAATACTCTACGTGGGGGGAAACGTCAGAATTTTAAATGGAAACGGGGTGGATTTTGCTCTCGTCGAAACAAGCGCTAACTTTTGAAAAACTTTCCGATAGCTCATACCATTTGGTAGCTACAAGACCAAATTGGTAGTCAAAATGAAATCAGTGGTTGATTTTGCTTTCTTTGAAATTTTGAACAACTTTCAGTGGAAACGTTGTTTAATAACGTTTGGTAATTACAGGAGTTAATTGGTAGTAAAACAGTTAACTTACCAATTAGCTCTTATAACTGGACAAATTTGAAAATGTTTCCTCTGAAAGTTATTTAAAATTTTTTATCTTTGTTTCAAAAAAAGCAAAATTTCCATTTAAATTTTTTGAAGTTGCCCCCCCCCCTCCTCGTAGAGGTATTCCCGAGACGCCCCATGTGATTCCACACACACATACACTTTTGGTATGAACATTTTTTGTTTCAAAGAATTCTGAGCACTCGAAGCTGCGTTATCGTCCTGCTATGATTATTAGAAAGATTTTAATGAAACTTTTACGAGAAAGAGAAAATCATAGTTTCTTTTATGTGTGTATGCTCTGGGATGTAAACTTCTTGTAGTGAGCAGTTTACACTTTTTAAATTGTAAATTGACATTTCGGTCTTGGCTGAGATCCTTTACTGTAATAATAATAATACGCAAAGGCAGATAGTAAAAAAAAAAGTTAAAAACCTTGTAATGTAACTTAAAAATCAAAATATGATTTAAATGTGGAAGTGACCACACACTTAAAGCCGTATGTAATTGTTAGCTTATATTAAGTGTCTTCTTTTTTAACGAACCTTCCCCTTTCTTTCGTGCGTATCTTCTTGTACGTTTTATTTTTTGATAAAGGTCTTAGACAAGGTTCCCACTCATCCTGGAAAACTCCTGCACTTTTGGTATTGGTACTAATATTTTTTTTTTAAAAAAATGAGATATCTTTAACTGTATAATATCTTTCCTTTAAGAGTTTCCTTTAAAATATATTTCATATAAAAGCAAAAAGAATTGTGTGAGAAGGTTATTGAAATAAGAATAAAAGCGGCAAAATATGCATGAAGCAGGTGTTACTTTAGAAAGACAAGCAAATGAGTTGGCGAAACTAGCAGAGAAGAAATTGAATTTCAGACTATTAACAAAGTCAAATATTGTGCGAGAAGGTTCTTCCACTTGTGTCAGTTGGTTAACAGCGTTTCAAGCACTGATCATTGTATTTTCTTTAAGCTTTTGTACGACACTCACTACAAGAAACTTTGAATATCGTTGACCAGTTAACACGACTGGAATTCCAGTATGGCATTGTAGTTATATTTTCCTGTTATGCATTTAAACAGTCGTATAAAATGATTACCGTGAGCGATCATGTTTATTTCTATGTCTTGGTGACCCATCCTCGGTGTTGTATAATTTAAAATCATGAGTGTCTAACCCTACTGTGATTCATCCTGACTTTTAGAATCTTCTCAGTGTTACAAGGTGAATGCCAGGATAGTACTCTGCATTCCCCATACCCAGAAAAGTGCTTGCCGAGGAACGTCTTCTCTCAGACTTGTGACAGGATTACGTCATAAATGCTTGCTCATAAAATTAAATAAAATGCATTTGATAATTGTGTTGTTGCACTTTTTTAAAGAACAAAAGAAAAACAAATAAAAACTATCTTTTTAATACTCTGCGCACCAGTATTCATGTAACTCAGAATAAGGCTTGAAATAAATACTGGTAAAGGTGTATTATGGGATAAATACAGATACAGTACAAATTATGGGTTAATCAGACATGCAAAGTGAGAGAATTGGAATGCAGAGATGCTAACTTTTCAGGAAGCAAATTCGTAATGGTCAATGTAAAAAAAAAAAAAAAAAAAGGCGATACTAAAAAATCAAAATTCTTACCTAAAACTCACTGGTAGAAGAAACCTTATGGTGAAAGTCACTTTCTTCAATCTCATTTTCCACTCTCTCTCTCTCGTACGGCTGAAGCGGTAGAAATTGTAGCAGTAGCCGTTTTTGCCTTCTGAACTTATTTCTGTGTGTACACACTGTTGTAACATATAACCTCCGTAAGGAAAATTCCAATCCCAATATCCTCTGAAAATTCCTTCAATTTTTTTGCATCACCAGAGCATTTTATGTTTGAGTGCTGAGGTTTGCTCGGAATTCGGTTTAATTTTTGCGAACTTCACGAAAAACTCTTTCAGTAGGTCTGAGAGAGTACGCTGTGGAACCAAAAGAACTAACTGCCAGCATAAGTTTGCTCAAAGATGAGAATCTCTTCATGTCAGAAACATCACTAAGGTGAGAAATTTTGTACCAAACACATCAATTCTTTCATCTGGATTGAATGGCTAAACTCTATTTCGTAAGATTCTGACTCAACTCTTATTTTGTAAGCACATTTGGAAACTCAACTGAATCCTTTGTTTTCTCTTTGATATGGGGTAAATTCGTAATTTTGGGTACAGCGTTCGTAATTTAGGTAACAAGACCGAAAAAAAAATTACGAATAAATTGTGAT
The DNA here is from genome assembly GCA_022664845.1 of Lepisma saccharinum. Lineage (NCBI taxonomy): Eukaryota > Metazoa > Arthropoda > Insecta > Zygentoma > Lepismatidae > Lepisma > Lepisma saccharinum. The sequence continues at coordinate 56,103 of JAGDQP010004966.1, read as the reverse complement.
AGTTGGCATCTTTGTGAATGAGTAGTCATTTTACTGAATTACATAATTGCACTGACCAATTTTATGTATTTTTTAGGAACAATTTTATTAGATACTGCTTGCCTATCAGAAAAGGCTGGCCGTGCCAAAGATTTGGACCATAAAATGTCCAAAGAACTTGGAAAGTTCATGACGTTTTATTCGCCTGAGGAGCTTTATCGCCTTCTGAATGCTGCACGCTCAAACATGAGTGGTCTTACTCCACATCAATTGCTCACTAAGGATCTCAAAATTGTCGAGGGCCTACCAATAGCTTCTCTTCCACTGCTCATAAAGGTAGGTTGGAGTGAAATTACGTAGCTGAGTGTGATTCTTACTATGGATAAAATTCACTAAACAGTTTAAGTAAAAAAAAAAAAGTATTAGTTTTAGTGGTGAAGAGTGCGTTTAGGTATTGTAATTAGTTAAGAAAGTAGAAAGCATGCCTTTAAGTATCTTTTTCTTTTAATTTGCGAGAAATTACTCAGACTAGTAACACCAGGTAATGGCTAGCAATAAAGTGAAAAATAAGTGTTGGGGGCGGGGAAAGATGGACAGTAATATTTAAGCGTAACAACCTTTAAGCATGTGAACAAAATAACAAACAAAAAGAAATCCGTGTTAACAACTTTTTTCATCTTCAATAATTGTTTCACAGCATATTTGTGATGCATCTCCGTTCACTTAAGCGTAATATATTTCCAAAGAAAGAATGGTAGCAAAGCAAAACAAAATTCAATTGCATTAGCAACAGAAGCATTATTATTTCATGAACAATATCTGGTAAAAGTTAAAAACAACGGAGATATGGCCATAAAGTACTTTTACACCATGTTATAGGGAAATTATCATCACCATGTAAAGCTAAAAATATGGTAAAATATTCGTTTGTATGGCCAATGGAAACATCATTATTATTATGTTATAAGCTAAGTAAAAAGGTAAAGGTAAAGCTATCTCCTGTGCGATACTCACGCCAGGCATGGGAACATTGCGAGAAAAGTCTCCAGTGTCCTGGCCGGGATTTGAACCTGGGCCGCCCGATTCGTAGTCAGACGCGCTACCGTCTGAGTCACGGCGACTCATCGTTATAAGCTAGAAACATGTAATATATTTATATATTACATTTATATATTGTTATATATAAGGGCATCGCCCTAGCCGAGCTGGTCTACCGGTTCCCGTAAGATTACGTACCGAAGTCAAGCATCTCTGGGTCTGGTCAGTGCTTGGACGGGTGACCGTTGCAGTAGTCCAGACGGCGCCGCCTGTGCGGCGTCCACCCATTGTCGTGAGGCCAATTGGGGAGCTACCTGAATAAAGAAGTAGCGATCACAGTTGAGAGCTTCGGCTCTCCTCCCTCCCGGAGAGGCCTCATCCAGTAGTGGATTGAATATGGCTGTGAATTAGATATATATAAATGAAACTCACCTAGAACGTGGACAGAGTAGAGTATGTAAATAGTAGTGTAACCGGAAACAGTTTTGTTACGAGACGAGTACATGGCGCAAACTGGGTGTATGAAGTCACCTGGTAACGGTGGAATGTAAACGAACCTGATGTCGAAGTGAGCTATTGCACTGTGTATGTGTCGTGTTGCAGAGAGTTTTCAGCGCTCAACAACATCTATCAAGATAGAACCGTATGGCTTTCATTGTCGATTAACAGCTTTTTCTGACTATTATCGTAATTCGTTCCGTGATATTTCTTTGTGTACTGCTTCGAGTTTTATTAATAAATTGATATGATCGAATTCTATTCTTACTTGTCAATGGATTATGTTTTGTTTTGTTTTCGTCAACTCGTCTTCGTGTGTTTCGGTTTCGTTTGGCCTATGAATTCCTTTCCACATTCGCATAGTCCTGTGCAGATGTCTGAATTATCCAACTTCCGAGAAAATACGTCTTGTACTCTGCCGAAGAATGGGTACTTTTAGTGCCCAGTTTAGTGACTATCTTATTTGACAGATCGTTTGAGTTTGTTTTTTGTGGAACATAGCAATGGACGAAAGGATCCGTATATTTAACGTGATTCTGGTAGGTCTATCCACCTCGGTAAAAGTTTATTACTTTTAATGAAAGTATGACTGCGCTAAGTTAGTAAGTGTCAATTTATCAATCCACTGAGGTTGAATAAGGCATCTCTTTCGAGAAGCTTTTGAACTATGTTTTTTTGTAATGTAACCGCGATCCTGGCTGCTATTTCCAAGGTAAGTAATATGTGACAACTCTCTCCACGTGGTAACTCTTGACATTAATTAATTCCTTGTCTAAGGTCACGGGTTTGAATCCCGCGTGGGGCATTGATGTTTGTGGATGTAACAAGCATGAGACCCGTATGAGACGGGCCGAAGTCAAAAGTTACTAAAATTGGCCCATACAAAATAAAGTTCACTATTTTTTTCCCCCAAGAGTACACCTAACCATAAAATTTTGGAAGTACGTACTTACTACAATGTGCACCATATTTCTGGGTTGCTTGTGAAAGTCTACTTTGTTCTTGCATAGAACTAAAAGCTTATATTTATCCTATTCTAAATTTATTTACATTGGAAATACACTTATTGATCATTTGTATATCTTAATCTGACAAGAAAATAGTATCAATCCGAATGCATCTGTAAATGCTTTCGTGTTTCTAGGACGGGTATGTTACTGTGTTCATCGATGTATCAAAATATTCCGTTTCTAGCTTACTTTCATTATTTACTTGTCTTTCAGGAGTTCCTAGCCCTTTCTGAGTCCTTTGGAGCGATTAAAAAGTTTTGCTGTGAGGGAAATTATCCCGCTGTAGTTCTATTGGGCGTAAAAGTAGACGAGGCAACAGACGATGTTAGACGAGAGCTGGCTGTGTATTGTCCTAATGAAACTCTCAGAGAACAGGTTGGTATAGCTTCTTTAGTGTGGGGTTTTTATTGCCTTAAAGCGGAATGTCATGAGTATTTCGTTGTAAGTTGTATTTTCGTTGGATTGAAATGACGCGCGTGATCAAACGAGTATTTTGACGTTCATTTTGGTAGTGTTCAAGGGATAAGGAAGAAGTTCTGATTATTTTTGTGGTGAGACTGAGGGAAAATAATTCTCGTCTTGAATTGTCTGGTAGGTGCAACTCCGTGTCCAAGCTTTTGCTCTTGCGAAAGGACATCTTCCGGCATAAAATGGTTCAATTAGGGATGGTAAGATTCTTAGTGTACAAGAACTACTACTTAGGGTGCCCTCTGGAATGAAGCTTATTCTGTGACTATCATGAAGGATAACTCGTAAGGAAAGTAGTGAAGAAAATGGGGATAAATATGAGATAAGGGTAGATATAAGCTCTAATAACAAAATCAATGTTTTCATTGCAGGATTCCGACTTACTGTAATAGTGAGAGACACTTATCATGAAGGCCAGCCTGTGCGGCAGCGTAGTGATATTGCACGCATCTTGTAATTCAATGACAGATGTTCAAATCTCGGCCTGTGAACAAAAATTTTATTTGTGAGATTTACTAGTTCGAAAGGAGATGTTTTTAGATTTAACGTTTTATCGTGCATTAGACGTTTGAAATCTAAATGAAGTGAAATTTTCTTATTTTCATATTGGTGTCTTTTTGTCTGGAGTTTTAATATTGAAGTGTATGACATCATTACGCAACTGCTAATCTGCATATAGCACGGAATTGATTCTTCCTCATATCGTGCTAGGCGTTTTTATATTAAAATTTTCATTAAAAAAAGACACACTTGAACGATTTCTGAAGCATTTGTAAAAATGACGTACTAATAATGAAATGCCAGAAAAACACCCAGACAGGAATACTTTCTTTTGTATTTCGAAAGTGTAGTGAATGACAAAGTTGATTAAGAAAGATACAATCCTTTCGAACCAATAATCTCACAAATAAAATTTCGTGCACAGACCTGGATTTGAACACCGTGAAGCACGTGCTGTAGCATTACACTATTTCGCTGGCTAAAATTTGTTGTTCTCTTCGTTCAGTATTACAGTAAGTGGAAAGTCCTACAGTGCGATCACCGGCGTTTTTCTTACAGGTTCCAGTATCTTACATCAACTTTTGGTTCACTACTTTTCTTACGAGCTACCCTACGCGATTGTCACAGAGCGAGATCGATCTCTGAGGGCAAACTACTTCGTCGTCTTAAGAATATTTGTAATATCTACTACAAGTAGGTTTCATTATTTGTAAGTATATTCTGTCTTGCCTTAGCAGGGTTCGCACTCACCTGGAATAGTGAGGGAATCCAGCTTAGCACTAAAAAGTCCTGGAAAAGTCAGGGAATTTCACTAAAATGTCTGAAAACCTGGAAAAGTCAGGGAATTTGATAGCTTATTGTTTGAAGTTCATTTAGCTACAGCAGGCATTTAATGTTGACTGGAGAGTGGAGGAGACTGCATAATAAACAACTCCACGGACTGTACGATTCACCAGACGTTGTAAGTATAATGAAGTCGCGACGATTAAGGTGGGCAGGCCATGTAGCTCGGATGGGGGAAAAACGAAGATTATATTCTATCCTGGTTGGAACTTGGAAGGCCGGATGGAAAGACACCATTGGGAAGACCGAGACGTCGTTGGGAGGACAATAGTAGAAGAGATCTTCGAGAAGTAGGTGCTCGTGATGAAAACTGGCTTGATATTGCCCAGGATAGAATCCAATGGCAAATGTTTGTTACTGCGGCGATGAACTTGCGAGTTCCATAAGCCATAGAGTGAGTGAGTGAGTTAGTTAGGCATTTAATGTTAGATCGTTTTTGAACGCTAATGGATGCTAATGTGCCAACCATGAAGCAATTGAAGAAAAGAATACAGTGAAATATGTTGATGTATGTTTATTTTCATGCAACTATGATCTTTATTTTCACATGGAATTATGATATATATATATATGTATATATATATATATATATACAAAATGGGGTACCTGGAAATTTCTGAGAAGTGACCTGGAAAAGTCAGGGGATTTGATCTTGGCAAATGAGTGTGAACCCTGACATATGACACACTACCAGTAGTATATTCCGAATTAAAAACAGATAATGAATAGCACGTTTTTCTTACATTAAGCATATTTATTCAATATTTCCGTAGTTCACGCACATCTTCCATTCAACAGCTCCAGCAATTATTTTAGAAACTTTTACAAAACACTTGAATAATAGTTTCGTGTGGGTAGTTATAACACGTACAAGTTTTAAGAACATTTTTTGTATTTTCTTACATTTACACGTACATAATAAATACGTAGAACACATGATATATTATTAACACGCACATTTCGCACTAAAAGAAAAAATTTGTATCGACGCTTGGAAACGCTCCGACGTCCAAGAGCGAAAAGTCTCGTCTGTTTTTGAAGTTCAGCGTTCAAAAGGGCTGTAGTGCAAGATGGAATTTCATTTGAATTATCGACCCTTCTTGCGTACTAGCAATGAATTAATCAGATTATGTTTGTGATCTGTAGATGTAGATCTGTTGTTGTTTTTAGTGTGTAACCTGTATAGGATAGAAAAGAGGATTTAAGTTTAATAAAAGGAAACTAATTATTCTGAACGTTTATTTTTTTTTTTTTAAATTTATTTATTTATTTTTAACCTTTAAAACCCATCTCCTTTTAACGCCCTGATTGCATGGAATGTAATGCTCACGCCATCTGCATGGAGATTCTTTTCGTTTTCTTGAGATATAAGTGTGAAATATGACAGGAAATTTCTAAATAACTATGCTTAAGCAGTTATTCAGTAGGAGAAATCTATAAGTCAGATAATATGTTGACATTTATTCTCACATTTGTGTAAGCAACAAAAATCACATTGATATTTGAGGTTCATACTATGGAAGTATGCTCTTAAGATTCCTGTAAGTTGTGTGAGTAGCATATTTTGCAGCTGACTGTCAAGTTCTGGTGATAAGACAGTAGAACTTGTTTCACTTCAGGTTGTGGCCAAAGACTATCTTTCGGTGTGTATTGATTAATGTTGTATGTTTGTTCCCATAACGAGATTTCCAAAATAAAGTTGAAAAATGTAGAAGTCTTTACAAAAATTTATAGCTATTTGATTCAATTCAGAATTTGTGATTCCAGGCCACTCAGAAAAGGCGAAAATTAAAATGTTGTATTTACATTCTTATTGCATTATTTTGTAAGACTTGAAAAGCAAAACATACAATCAGATTTGTGACAGACGCATCTTTCTTTTTTTAAAAAAATAATAATTTCTTTAAAATTCTAAAGTTAACAGAATTCTCCAGCGACTGATTTTTGTGTGCATGTCCATAAATCAATCCATAAGAAAGAAGTCATCAAGTATGTATTTACAATTTAATAATAAATCAATCAAGAATTGTAATAAAAATAGGACAAATCTTTCCATGTAGCTATAGTTACGGTATCAATAAAATATATAAATCTTGAACGAACATCTTCAACAATGTTGAAACATTCCAGGGCCTTAGAGATTCACAAGTGGTACAATCGTAAAAGATACTTTTTTTTAACTATATTATTTACAATTGTACTTAGTCTTTTATATCCTGCTTGACTAGATGTTAATTTCTATCTACACAAATACTTAGCATGGATGTAAGTTGAAAGATGCACAAACAAATTTAATATCCCTTAACTGGCGAGGAATCGAATTCCGACTTCCCGGTCGGGTAGATTCTGTACCATTAATCTATGAGCGACATGAACAAATTCTGTGCATTTTATGGATTATTCAGACGTTAGTTCGGGTCTATATACAGGGTATTGCAGGATAAAATGGACTCTGCAAGGAAGCAAGAATATACATAAGAATTATAAAAGAAACCCTATTAACATAGGCCCAAAAATGTGTTGTTTCGAAGTTAGATAAACTGGCAGGTTGCGCTGCATCATAAAGGATGGAAATATTTCTCAAGAAGTATTGACGTAAAACGTGTTATCCTTGCAGTCGTAACCAAGGAGGGGCTTCAGACAAAAAGGATTTGAAAATAAGGGTTAACGAACATGTGAAAGACGCCAAAAATGTACAATCATGTTTTAGATTTATCTAAGCACTTAAAGGGATGAAAACACAACGTAACCTTCTCCTGTGGTATCCATTACTCAGATTTACACTTTGACAGAACTGTAGAAGAATCGTATTATATCGTAACTAAACATCGTGTCCTGAACACGGAGAGAGAGAAAATTAATAAAATATGACATCCATTTGTAGACGCTGTATTTAGCAAAACATAACCAACTTCCACATAAACAAAGTTCCTATTAAATATGCTGATAATACAACTTAAATTTATGCAAAGTTACACAGATATAATTAAATTCAGTAAAACATGATTTCACACACACAAACCATGTGTGTATTTCTTCGTAAATAGGTTCCCATCTTTCAGGCTGTACTACTTACTTTACGTTTTACATTTTGAAAACCCGAGCGGCCACTCGCTGGCTTGGCATTTGGGAGGTTCTGGGTTCGATTCCAACGGCTGACTATCCTGATATTTTTTTTTTCTTGTCACACCAGGCAAATGCCGGGATCTTCAACTTAGGCCCTGGCTGACTCCTTTCCGCATCCTTTCCCCTACTCCATTGTGGCCTGAGCCATAGATGCAAAGGCCATAAATAAATTCAGATTCTTATATTTTGAGAAACGTTATTGCGTTGTATGAAACGTTGATGATTTAATAACTTCATAAGCTCCGCTCAGAAGGAATCCTTTCAAAATTGTAGAGAATCACTTCTAAGTAACACTCCCGTGTTTAATTATGAACTTATATATATTCCTTGGATAATACTTGAATTGTAATGAATCATAAAAATACAGCACGTATTTATTTCTACACAACGTTTCATCTATATTTCTAGGCTTTTTGAATTGTACATCAAACTTATACTTAATTTATCCTTTTATCTATTCTTATAAAACTTAATGTGTGTGTGTATGTGAACACCATCAAAGCTACATGCGTGCATTGATTTCAACCAAATTTTGCGTACGTATTCCTTGAATCCAGGCACAGGAGCTGGAGCCATTTTAAAACAGCAGTGACTGTGCCACGATCTGATTAATAAAAACAGTGATTTCATTGTTTATAACAACAGGGTTCCCACTCACCTGTCACCTGGAATAGTCAGGGAATCCAGCTTAGCACTAAAAAGTCAGGGAATTTCACTAAAATGTCTGAGAATCTGGAAAAGCCAGGGAATTTGATAGCTTATTGTTTGAAGTTCATTTAGCTATAGCAGACATTTAATGTTAGATCGTTTTTTAAATTACTTGGAGGCTAATGTGCCAACCATGAAGCAATTTAAGAAAAGAATACAGTGAAATATTTTGATGTATCTATTTTCCCATGGAATTATGATATATATACAAAATGGGGTACCTGGAAATTTCTGAGTAGTGACCTGGAAAAGTCAGGAAATTTGATCTTGGCAAATGTGTGGGAACCCTGAACAATGTAATACATACATTGTTTCCATTTTTAAGTCAGAAATAAATAAATAATAATTGTCCAGCTTGTGGGGCATTCGTAGATCAACGAGGCCTTCACGGTCTCTTTTGTGTTCGTAGTGCTGGTAGACCCATGATAGTGTAAACGACATAATTCTTCGTGCGCTTATTTCAGATGGAGTAACCTCAGTGCGTGAACCATCCGGATGTAGTCGTTCCGATGGTAAGAGACCTGATAGTATGACTAGTGCCTTCGAAAAGAGGAAGATCTTTATTATGGGATTTTACTTGTGTTGATACGTTTTTCCTCTCGAATCTTCCTCATTCATTCATTTTTGCGAGCTGGTGGTGCTGCTTCCCGTCGAGAGGTCGAAAAAAAAACACAGAAAATACACTTCCCTGTTGGATAAATTCATCTTCACTGCCATTGCAATCGAGTCAAGCAGTACTTGGAGCACCGAGGGCTTCAATTTCATCAAGGAAGTAGAACGACGCATTGGGCTTGTTTCCGGCAATGCTCGCGTCAATATTTCAGCGTATTATTATTGCCGTTCAGCGTGGTAATGTTTCTTCGGTTCTTGGAACGCTGCCTCCGGGGAAGAAATTGGAGGAGATTTTTCTTCTTTAAATGCTGTTTCCCTTATTGTTGTTTGTGTTTGGTTGTTCTTTAAGGCTTTCTTGATTAAGAGAAATAAAGATTTTTATTCAATAAAAAAAATATATATATTTTTGGTTGTTCCTAAAGGCTTTGTTGATTTCACAGATAATTCATGATGCGGTTATTGTTATCTCGTATGTAATAAATATGAATTTAAAAAAATAGATTTTGAATTCAAATTTCGATTGTTGTAAAACGAAAAAAAAATTAGATTTAGTGTTTTAAAGAAAAATAAGTGATTTTAATGTTGTAAAAGTAGGAGTATTAGTAGTAGTAGTAGTATTACGACTATTAGTGTTGCCAATGTATTTTACTCACCCCGCACCAACGGGCGGGTATATTGGCCAGTTATTGATAAAATTAAGCACAAGTTCGATGTATAATTGAAAAGAACATTTAAAGGTTATACGTGTCGTATGTTTTATGACTCATTACAATTATCAACAGTACGTGACGCCAAGCTTCGTATTTTAATGAATGCTTGAATTGTCATTTTAACGAAACCCGATCCGTCATTGACAAGATATTTCCTCATTTGTGACGTTAACGCACATTTAGGTGAATGTAATTCCGAAACGACACATTATGATCCTATATATTTCTAAAAACTATTCTTGTGTACCGTGTAACATTATCAAATCACTTCTTTTGAAAATTGACATTTCCTTCTGGAACACCGTGTAAAGTTCATGTCAGACCATCACGCCGTTTCCCTCTCCCACTACCGTCACAACCTTGTCTCGTTCTCTTTCCATAAATTTTCAAGTTGCGCGATAACGATTTTCTTCTGACCTTGGAGACGTACAAAAAGTAGGAAGCGGTGTTATTTCTTAAGAGCAATGGAATTGTATGGAATTATGTATAGTTAGGCCTATATTTGAATTTGGGTATTACTTTAGGTTATTTCCGTCTTGATTTTTCTGAACGAAATAAGTCACAGGTTCATGAATCGGAATCATGGTAATGTTACGTCATAGGGACGTGTTTATTTCCATATCACCATTGATATTTTGTTACAAAAATCACGGACAGTATGGCGAGTGAGCGATAGTGAACAACGACGTGTTAGAAAAAGCTAGGTTCGATATTTTCTTTTATTATACGTGATGCAAATCACCTTTACCAGACACTACCTGTGGCTGCTCCATTTACGGTTCCAAATGGAACGCCCGACGTAAATTAAATATACGCCTGAATTTGAAATTTATTTATGGACTTTAGGCATCTAAGGCTCAGATCGGGATAGAGGAGGGGAAGATGTAGTCCAGGACCTAAGTTGAAGGAACCATCGCGGCATTTAACAGATGTGACTGAGGAAAAACCTCAGTTAGGATGGTAGGCCGCTGGGAATTAGGCCTATATGCTACCTTTATAAACTTTTCAGTTTAAAAGGTAGAATATAAGAGGAATTTCGCAACATAGCAACGGGTAGGGGCAAGGAAGCCAGGTTATTATAAAGTTGTCAACGAGTGTTAACCGTGAAACCTCCGGGTGCAAATGACATTGTAGTAGTGTTGTACTATGAAAAACGGCCGCGAAAGTTTGGCAGGAACTATATAACCACGTAGTATCAAGTCACAATGTATTGTTAACTTTAAAAACATACTAACAGAAGTGAAAACAGTTGGTAAGATTTTCTCGAAGGATGTAGATAGTTAGTGGAAACAATGAACAACACACATGCAGGTGATGGTGGTCATTAAAATTTACAAGAAGGAAGAAATAAGGATATGGCTAATGAAAGGGAAATTATCAAAGTCAGGAAAGATTTTCATATGGGTTGAAGGACAAAGAAAAAACCTACTAAACAACTGGAACTTACCGGCATTGTCTTAGGATGTAAGTGTAATGGATTCTCCTAATACCCAGCCCGTATTGGCCGCGGACTTCGGATCTGTATTGAGGAGGCACGCAGGTTCAAGTCCTACAGCCAGGCATAGTGACAGAAGTTTTCCAGGATTTTGCTCAATTTCACCAGGCGAATGCCAATATGGTATCTAGACAGATAGTAGCTGCTACTTTCCGCTTCCCTGTGCGTTCGCTGAAGCACGTCATTCATCCAAACTGTATTAGGTACATAACGTTAGTGTTAAAATGTATTCAAGAGGAATTCTTCATCTTGGTAGCAGATACGAGTAGATATGTGGTGAAGAGTGCTTATTTCTGTATGATCTAAACAAATAATAGCGATAAAATCAACTACTGGTAAGTAATCAGGGAGTAGCGGAGCAGTATAGAGTCTTATCATGTTAGAGCATGGATAAGAACATAGATAGATCTAGTGAAAGTAACAATCCTGTTTAGAAAATTATATTAGATATGTGTATTTGATTGGTAGGTGTTCTAGTATAAATCTTGCACACCAGTGACAGGGTTTTCAGTAGATCTGCTGCATGTACACAGATAGAGCGGAATGTCAATCCGTACTTTTTGTTTGAACAAAACAACCTCTGCAGTGCACTCTTCGCGAAAACAACATTTATAAAGCAGAACGAAAGAAAAAATTAGCGACTAATAGTCTCCCGTGTTAGGTACCCATGATCTCTGTTCGTGCGATTAACACTTCCAGTCTTTCGGATTTGCGTTCAAACTATCCTCAAGGAATTAAAACAAGGTTTTGGAATTTTATTTTTATCTTTTGTTCAGTGTTGGTGTGAATATGCAGACCTACGATAATGAAGCTGTTTCAACAACGAACAAAAAAGAAAATATAAAACTGACGCAGATTGAACTATTATGGTTATGAAGTTTGAACTTTCTAGGCTTGAATTTGTAGGAGCAGCATTGCAATTTCGTGCAACGATAAAAATACATTAGAGGCATAAAGAGAGAGTGCTGTCACCTTACGTTAGAGACCGTTGCTTTACACTGACCTTAATAAAAAAAAAGAAAAAAGAGAGTGACAGAGAAATTGGAAAGAGTTAACTTAAAATCATGTATCATGTGCTTTTGTTTCTTCATTGTTCATGTTGAAGCCATAGCTTGGTTGGTAGAGCGTTAGCTTAGCATTCGGGAGGTTCTGGGTTCGTAACCAGCGGCCGACCATCCCGACTGAGGAAGGCAAATGCCAGTATAGTAACTTCAACTCAGGCTTTGGCGGACTCCTTCCTGTAAATTTTTTGGTAAACTTTATTTTTTATATGGGCCAGTCTAGTAACTTTGGACTTCGACCCGTCACGATTTGCCTTTAGCTGTTAAAATCCACACGCATACCCCTGCCGGGACCTTCGAACCGATGGCCTACCGCCGCAGACCGCTCAGTCACCCGGCCGGCGACTCCTTCCTGTCTCTCTTCTTCTACCCTATCCTGACTTGAGCCCATAAATAATTTCTATTTAATTCGTCCATATTGTCCATCCGATTGAGAAGGAAACTCGCGCGTGGAATCAGTGCTGCCCGGTTACCTTTACTTTGACTCTTTGTAACGTGTCTCTCAGAGTAAAAATGGGCCGCTCAATGGTAGAGCGCTCACCTCTGATGCTTGGGGACGTAGGTTCGATCCCTGCTTGCCCAATCTGGGCCTTGTGGTGGACGATACTTGGGAAGCTCATGGCGGCTATTATCCAAATAAGATGTGTCCAGGATCACCTCCGTCACTCCAGACGAATGTCAGAGTGGTGCCGTAAATAGAGGTCATGAACGCTACTTTCCTAGCCTGTAGAACAAGTAACGGTTATGGACAAAGACGGGATTAAAATCTGAGATACTTGTCAACTCTTTAGTAGTAGTTAATACAATGAAGGTGAGTATGGTAGGAGAGGAACTTAAAAGTAAACTATTTTTTCCTGTCTAGAAAATGCATGTTGTAGCTTGAAAAAATACGCTTTTGTTGCAGCTGCTATACAAAAGGAGCTTCTCTTTAACTTCTCTCATGTGCTGACGTGTGTCTGTGTGTATGTTGCAGCTTGTGTCGCGGCTTGAAGGATGCGAAGACCCGAAGCTACTGCTAAAGAAATCAGAGACTGAGAATCCTTTTGAACCAGAGTTAATAGTGTTTCAGCAGGAAAATGTGAAAGCCTCTCGCAAGCAGGTTCTTCCTATAGTGAAAGCTTTTGCTTCTAGTAATCCATTGGTCCAAAAACCGGATAGAACGACGGATAATCAGGGTAATTGTTCATGCTCTACTACTGTATGTAGATCTTGATGTGTTCTGCACAGTAGCTGGTCGATTTTTTTTCTCACGCTGCACGCCATTATATTTGGTTATTGTTTGTTGTATTTTGTTGGTGCTTGTAATAAATATTTTACGAATTTATTTTTCTAATTTTTCTCTCTTTTTATTTTAATTGTTTGCTTAATTTTTTGTTATTCTGCTTTAACGAGTTTTCGTCTTCAGTAAATAAGATAATGTGTAAGTGATCTTAGAATTCTGGTTTATCGTGATTAAGTGTTTTTCAGTTCTGGGTATGAACTCTGTAACACAATCAAAGAGGCAAAGTTAAGAGAAAATTGAAAGCATGGTTAGCGTTAGGATTGCCAACTATGGG
>JAGDQP010004966.1:0-42488 GCA_022664845.1 Lepisma saccharinum | reverse complement strand
GGAAATAAAAAAGAGAAAATTGAAAGCATGGTTAGCGTTAGGATTGCTAACTACGGGAAATAAAAATGTCTGGTAACCCCTTCTTTCGTAAATAGGTAGCACAGAGGAGGAATGGTGCAATAAAAATGTTGCTTTTAGGGCCAAAACAAGCCATCACACATAGAGTTTCTTAACACAACCCGATGTACAAAAGAGTGTAAGGGAAACTTCTTGTGTTGGAAAGATAAAAAGTTAGCCGCAAAATCCGGAACGCGAATTAATATCCAGAAACACGAAAGAGAGAGAAGGGCACACACATATATCAAAAATCAAATTGAAAATTAGAACAGTGGATGCCGTAAGCGCACGAAAATATAGGGACCATAGCGTATACTTAAAAAGATCTGGAGAATTGAATTGAATTGAATTTTATTTAAGGCCTTTAGGCAACTTTGGTTCAGGCCGAATGGGTGGTGGTGATGATGATGAGAGAATTAGTGGAATGAAGAAAGTAGGAGGAAACTGGAGAACCCCGAAAAAAAAACATATACATTGTATTTATGTACCACAAAGCTTACATGGCACGAGACGGTCTTGAACTGAGGACCCAACGCAGCCCTGACTCAGGATGAAGGTCTGGAAAAAGTGAACAAAGTGGGATAGGAGAGAATTGACATACGGTGTGGAGAGGGAAGTAAAAGAAATAAATTAGACGCTTTCTACTCAGCTGACGAGAGGGAAACCCTTGATTTCTGAATCTAATAAAATACCAGTCGTGTATAGGACCGGTAAGAGATCTGTATCGCTTATCAACCTTAAGCACAGACACGATAAAATTTAGTGAACTCTAGCTAGTGTATGTATCATCATCTTAAAATAAATTTAAGTCAATAATGGTAGATATTGTAGGACATTACAGTATCACGAGTGCTGTACTGTATCGTATTCATCACAAAAATTGTATCATTGTAATGGAGACAAATTGGCAGGGAGATCTTTATATCAGACGATAATTATTTGCGTAATTAGCTGTGGGCGTATAGGATGATACTGAAGATATCTCAGTACGTAATATCACCTTTAGCTGTTTGTATATGCCCTTGGGTGTGTACCATATCATGTCTTCACACTTTCAGTTATTCTTCCTTCAACTCCATTGATGGATTGAATATCGACTCTTACGTCTGATAACCTTCCATGTAGGAGTTTCTCTCTCTCTCTCTCTCTCTCTCTCTCTCTCTCTCAAACACACACTGTTACGCACACATTGGTGAAGACAGGAAGTGCCTCGTTTCCAGCAGTGTTGCCAGTTAAAATTTCCAACTGTTAATGTATGGTGGCAACATTGCACGTTGGTACCAATACCAAACTTACTTTGCACATGTGTTTAATATGGCACGCTTTCGTAGTCGTGACTCTTCCGCAGTGTTGCTATCCATTCATTCACAGTCAGAAATTTTACTGGCAAGCTTGAACCTTAAACTTTTTTCTACCAAACAACTCTCACACATGGAAACTTAGACATCCTTATTTCTGAAAATTCCATTGTAACGATGAGATCACCAGTTCTGTAGAACATTAAATGCTTTCCCAAAGACGTTGCAAGTTCTAACTATAAACTTAGAATTCCATAACTAGGTGGGCTATTCTTCAGATACTACTCTTCTAGCTTCTCTACTGTACATCGCCACATTGAGGATTGACACGACGCTGCAACTTTTTAAACGGAGAAATGGGACCGTCTATCCCAGGCCTTGTTCCAACCAGCCTTACCGCAGCCAACACATATATCGGATAACAGGTGAACCTCTGGACTTTGGCTCGTAGCTTATTTAACTCGACACAACTTATAACTTTTACTCATTAACTCGTAACTTCATTAATCTTATTTGTAACAGTAACTTCTCTTATCTCGTGCTTCTTTAATCTATTCGTAGTATATAATTCTCGTATCTTACAAAGCACATAACAACTGTAGGACGTAGCATCTGGCTATCAACGAAACATCTCATTACTTCGTTTATATTCATAACAACACAAGTGTAGAGTCTTCAATTTCATGAAAATGCCGTTCTTTCTATAACTGCTAGAATATTAATAGGAAAGGTCTTCTCAAGCCAAGTGGAGATTTCTGGGAGATGTAGGTACGTCACCATTTCTTCTGCGCCATTTAAAGTAGTTTATTAAATTATATATAGGCTCCGTCATAATAATGATTCCAGAGATATATATGGCAGATGTATTTTCCTTCATGATTAATTTACATTTGTATATAATTATCATAAACATTAGCAGTTGTAATACATTCTCAACAGCGGACCAGTAATACAGGCGTCTGTATCGTATATCAAAAAGGTAGGAAGTGTTTACCGTAACGACGATAAAAAAAAAACAATTAAGAAACGCAATCAGTATAGCCAGATCACACTAATAATAAACCCTACAGCAGTGAGAGGGTAGAAAAAGGGTACTCTCAGAATGCAAAGATGTACGTGAACTTCACAAACACAATAGAAAAGCGGCAACGTTACGCCGAAGTGTGTTCATTTCTCAGGCATCCTTTCCCCTACCTAACCCTATCAGTGTGCTTCTAAATATTGCTCGTATGCCATTGTGACATTGAAGATGAACAAAAACAGTAGCAATGTTAAACAGGGAAAAGAAGGTGGGAACGGAATGACCTTGGCCTTCCAAGTTGACATTTACTGTATAGAACTACGAAGAACCAGGAAAAACGTCCGTCAGGAAGCCGACTCGGGAATTGAACCCCTGATCTATCAAACGTGATGCCATCGTATTGAGTCACACCGAGGCTCCCGGAATACTGTACAGGCCTGGAGGTAGCGAGAATGACGTCACACTGCGGGGTTCGCTGAGGCGTTGATTCCATAGAAAGCAATAGGAAACAAGCAGGTATTGTCGTTTCTTTTTTTCCCCCTCCTGAGATATAGGAAAATAGTTGGAAGGCTATTTTGTGTTAGGTCACAACCTATTATCTTCTCTTCCTTTTGTGTTAGGAAGTGCGTAGTGTAATTTAGAACGCTTCATTAAAACACTTTATCATTGGGAGAGATTTCAATTAGCGTCAGTTTTCTTTGAAAGAGGATGCATGAAAATGTTAATTTGTGTACTAATGATAACTGAAAACTCAACGAAATAGATCTCATCATTTATAGTTTGAGAATGTGGGTTCACACACTCCCCTCTCCCCCCCCCCTCCCCACATACATACACCAAATAAGAATCAGAGATATCCACAGAAGGATTGTGAATGTTATAGATTATTCTTCAGTGCAGAGTTCGAGTGTTGGAATGCCAAATTTTGTATCGGAATTCCGAAATATCACATTCCGGATTGCAGAGTGTTCTGAATTCCAGGATTGATTTCGAACTGTCGACACCTCCCCCCCCCCCCCCCCCTCCCTTCACAAGTCAGGGTGTTGAAAAATAACACCGACAAAACCGCCTCACGAGATTCCTGACATGAAAATAAGAAAATAAGTAGGGGTGTTTGGAATTTCGAAATGGAAATTAGCATTCCGGAATTTGAATGTCGAAAGTAGTAATTCCGGAATGTCAATTTGAATTTTATTTATGACCTTTTGAGCATCTAAGGGTAAGGCTGGCTGAAATTTCGAAATTGACTTCGCACTTCCGAACACCCCTACCATCTAGGGTACACAAATGTGCGGGTGTTTCGGCGCTATAGGCTGTCGAAAGCGTGGGAAAATGAACTTCAGAGCTTAATATTTCCAATGCCGTTAATAGTAGAACTGAGGCGGCACGGCACCCGTCATTTTTCCTCTCTAAAAAGATGGATAGAGAAGTTTCCGTGAGAGAGTAGGTGCTATTTTCACTGTATTACGTTCTTTTCTTTAGAGAGACAGGCAGACATACATACAGATAGACAGAGAGGGAGAGAGATTTAATTATTAATGATGCTGAGTGTTCGCGCACACTGGTGATTCAAAAATTGAGAGAAAAACATCACTTCATTAAAAAATCACTAAAATCGTTAGCTTCCGCACTCTGTTTGAAAACAAAATATACATTTCTTATTTCAAGATATCACTTCTCCTTTCTGCATTTTGTCTATTTACTTTCTGGTCTATTTTACTTCAAATATGAACACATTAACAATGAATGAATACATACTTTTGTTGCAAAACACACTACTTACAGATAAATTACTTGTTACTATGTAATTATGTGTAACGACTTCTTTCTGGGGGTACTTAAGCTGTTTAGTTGCTAGTGCGCGCGGAGAGGTTTAAACAAATGTGTTGTATTTCTGCAAGCGATAATTCCACCACATCTGAAATAAAGTTTCAATTTCGCAATTAAAAAGCCACCCAGAAAAAAATGCTAGTGGAAGCCTTATCAAGACTTGAAATACTTGAACTACTGTCATCAAATAAAAGAAAAATTATCTTCATCCAGGTCATATTTTTAAAGCTGAAATTTAATGACTTCTTGCATAGTTTTTGAAACCTATTTCTGTTGACTTTATTACTGGCAGATATGAGAGCAATGACGTGAAACACACAGCTAGTTCAAGTTTCTATTGCAACTACTGGTTGTACATAAATCGTGTTAGCATTTATTTTTTTAAGGGAAATGTGCAACTACATCCTTATTATTTGACAACAACGATGACTAGTGTGTACATTGTAGTTGCTTCTTTCATTTTGTCAATAAGTGCTGAACACTGCCGTCTTTATAAGCTACCGTTTTCCTATATTTTGTTCAAAACCAAATTTACGTATTTTTCATGTTCTTAGAGCGAGCTAAGTTTCTCACTTAAGAACTTAATATAAGAATCTAACAAGATTTCCGTTCTTTCAGATTCGAAGCTCAATGACGTGGAATTGTCTCAAGTAATCAGAATGAGGGAGTGATAAGACAGCAGAATTTCTTATGCAAATTTATGTGCTGCTGGATTATTGGGGAAGAAAAAAAAGAGTAAACCAAACTAATGTGTCTTATACCTCAGACTCTTTGAAAAGATAAATAACGTGTTCTTAAAAACACTTATTATGCAATTGATAGTTCTCATACGTATCTTGCTGTTACCGCTCATAACTTTATTTTATATTATATTTTATCATATGTGTCTTTAGAATACTGCTCTAATAACAGATGCTTGAACTAGTTTATCCTCAACAGTGAGTGTTTCTATGCTACGCTCGAAAGTCTTTAAAGGGCTAATTAACATCACCTATTAAGATTCAAATTTGGACCACGTATTAAGAAACAAGTATTTTATAGAAACAATCTAAATCTCCTATTTGGAACAATTGTGCTATTACGACTCACTGATGTAAGATTAAGAACACAACACTGAATGAACTCACACTACTATAAAAAGTGACAGTCACAGACCATTTTTCTTCTAGTGAAGGCGGCAACCATGAGCCCAGCTTGCCTACGTCACGCAGGTTTTTTTGGCTTTATATCCAGGCCTGTTAGAGTATCCCGGGGGCCTCGGTCACACTCATGATCAGATATAAGAACGAGCAACATTATAAAGAAAAGCCGATGGAGAAAACGAGAGATAAGTAGCCGAACTCTGTGATATTGACATCATCTTTGTTGTAATATTACGCGGCACAAACAAACACTGCGCTGCGTGTACATATGCAAGCTCCTAGCACCCGACTGCCAATACTGCATTCTCGTTCTCCCACCGAAGAAGGCGTGATGTATTGAACGTTCCCTTTACCCGAATACGTATCTTGTTAATGATGACTGATATACCGTGTGAGTGTGGGTGAACGTATGTAGGAGAAACAGGACGACTTCTTCCAATAAAAATAGAGGAAAATAGCAAAACGCTCGAAGGGGAGAATTTGATGGGTCTAAAAAAACTGAACACTCATGGAGTGAATTTCACATGATACATTAGGGTAAATGCGACAGACTACACAAAGAACAATTGAGTTTTATTTGTGACGTTTAGGCATCTATGCCTCAGACCGAAGAATATTATCATCTGACATAGAGAAAAATCGAAAACCAACCTTCATATCGCTTACTTCAGATCCACCCCAGTATTGAATTCAAGGCTATTTGGATGTCTCTGCTTCAGTTTCCGTTCAAAACATGTACTGATATATAGAATATAGGCTGCCTGCTGTTAAAATGTATGGTAATGTACTGAATTTGAATTTTATTTTATAACCTTTAAGCATGTAAGGCTCAGGCCAGGATAGGGGAGGGGAAAGGATTCGGGAAGGTGTCGGCCAGGGTCTATGTTGAAGGTGCCATCCCAGCATTTTCCTGGTTTGACTGAGGAAACCCCTGGAAAAACCTCGGTCAGGATGGTCTGCCGCTGGGATCGAATCCTACGCCAACGGTCTACCACTGAGTAACGGCAGCTCGGTGGTAATGTATTCATTGCATGATTTTTAATAGAATGATTTTTGACTATCCAGACAAGTTTAAAATGAAAGAACTGTTCATAATTTCTCTGGGAAATTAGGCCACATGTTGTTTCTGTTCTACATTATAGGGTTAGAATTTTGAGAAGCAATTTCTGACAGACACATGCATGTAGAAGCAGATTCTGTGACAAACCAAAGCATTAAAAGTTGCAGCCTGACAGTCAGTTTGTTGTGAACTATGGACGCCCATTTACAGGACTGTCAGTTAAAAGATATCGTGTCATTGAACAGTTAGTTTTATGTATGGAAAAAAAAAAAGAAAGCGAATACCTGTCAACGGACCGATAGTAGCGTTTAAAATCTGTGACAATTTCTGAAAGAAATGGAAAACCTCTCCCAGGATGAGTGTGTAATGATAGCGGATTTCTCTGGAAATTTCACATTTGTTTCATAGGGTGAAATCCAAAGCTCCCATTGGGTTAACACCCACGGCACTATTCACCTCTTTCTTGTTTCTTTCAGGAGTGTCTACAGGTGTTCTTTGCACCATAGACTGGCCTGAGGGTAAATTGCCAAAAGGCCTTATAATTATTTCAAGTTTCTTTGTATTATCAGTGACTGCTTGGAACACAATGCAATCGCTGTTTATGCTTTCCAAAACTAGCTGATACCATTTATAAAGATGTTCAAACCAGATCTCCTCAACTCTTCCGATAAGTAGATCAGCATCATTTGATACAAAATACATAGAATTCAGAATTGATGGATCATAAAAGATGACTGCATTTAGGGATATCAGAGAAAACGAATATTATGTTTGTTATTTATGGCAACAGATGGCGTAAAGTCATCGCAATGTCAAAAGCAGATAATGATGTGAAAGTGATATTCTTTACACCAAGCGGACCTTCAACTACTTTCCTATGTAGCAGAAGCATGTTGGCAAATGTGGCCCCCATAAACATTTAGCTCCCGTTGGCCAATATGGGACAACGATGTGGGCCCAACTTCGTTGCACACCTAGAACCCACCTAAATCCTAAAATTGTGAAACATTTCTGAAAAGGCCAGACAATCTAGCTACGTGGAAATTTCCAATAACTTAACTGAGAAAAGCCAAACACCATTCCGTTTTGAGGGACACTGAAGAAAAAGTAAAAAAAGAGTCCCCAAGTGGAACGCGGGCACGGATCGTTTAGTTAGAAATAGAGCGTCTTACCGACTGAACCACACTGCCACTGTTAAGTAAAGATAAAAGCAATGTACTACAGAGCGGGAATTGAATTGTAAATTTTGAATTTAATTTGTAAGGCCTTTAAGCAACTTTGGGTCAAACCGTTATAGAGGGTGAGAAACAGGTTTTACGAACTTCGAAGAAAAATAAGTTACTTCGATTACTATACGTTTTAATCAAATGGTTAAAATTGCTTACACACACAAATGATATTGTTTAGGTGAAATTAAGATACATTATTGACGCCCAGGCACCATGTAGCTTTACCACTGCAAATGGGAGAACGTACAATATTACTCAACAGCAGAACACACAACTATCGCTTAAGTTAAAAGCTTATATACAAAAATATGGTATTGTACAGAAGATAATGAAGCAGATCTGTTTAAATCGATAGTTTAAGATAAACTGTACATTATTAGATCTACTTGGTTAAAATAAAGTTAATAAGCATAGAAAACTTAAATTCAGGTTATTTGTGGTGTATTTCAGCTTCCTTATTTATTACTACTTTTGCTTATGTTTTGAGAGCTTATAACTTCTATATCACTTTGAACCACAAAACGAAACTTACAGGTTGTGTACAGTATTAGTAGGAGTATTGTTGAAAAAAAATAATAATAATATTTTTCTGCCTAGTCCCCCTTTTCGGAAATTTAACCTTGAAATTCCCGAAATTTCGAGTTTTCTCAACTTTGAGGCCAAGAATTGCTAGGAAGGGCGCTAAATACAAACTTTCTTCTTACATCTCTGGAAACCATATTAAGTATACTTCTTACAAAAAAAATACAACTTGTGGTTTCAACCCTTAAATGGTTCATAAAAACTATGATTTTGCTCGTGAGTAAGACCGAATTATGAATCCCTTAAGTCCAGGTTTCAAAAATATTTTTCGAAATTTTTTTTATACTTTTTCTAAAAGCCCAAAATATCTTCTTTCAACCAGTAAAAACCAGAACCATATATCTTTAATGAGAAAACAGCAGTGGCTTTTTTTTCTAAACCCTTGCACACCCCTATTTTTGCCTGCCGCAGTGAAGAAAAGTGACCCTAGATTCAAAATGGCTACTGATAAAAATAAAATAAAAATTGTTTTGTGCTGCTTACTGTTGTAAATATTAAAAAAAAAAATCAAAATGATCGAGCAGCTTGTGCTGATCGATTTCACATGAAATGACCCAAAGAGAAGTTAGCTCCTCTGGCTTGGTATTCTCTTGGTGACTGAAAAATCCGGAAGCATCTAAGTCAGAGTGACCGGTGTGAACAACGATTCGAATCCCCGTACAGATCAAGAAGGCTGGATCATAATCTCCTTTATTTTCGTGCATTGAGAAATGTGTTTAGCTTAAGTGAGACCTTATGGAAGTCTCTTATCCCAAATATCCGACGCAAACACATTCAACAACACGTTTGAATGTTCCTCTTTACCTGCCATATATATGCCACAAAGGAGATAGCGCATTGCAATTTTCCTCCTGCAAATTTAGCTATTGAATGGAATTTTCCGTCTGTGGACAAGTAAAAAAAAAAAGTCATGAAATTAATATTACACCTAAAATTAATATCTCAGAGTTTATAAAAATAAAATGGCCCAGTAGAAGTTCAACGAGGTTAAGTACTTGTGTAACCCAATATGTGAACTAGATACATACCACATGCTTACTGGCTTCGAATTGGAACAAACTAACTACCCTTTCGTTTATAATGGAAGGATACTAAAAGAGTTGCCGATATTAACCCCATCCAGTTGGAATAGTAGCGACAGTAAACTTATTATGTCAGTGCACAAGTTATATGAACAGGATTTGGTAGCTCAATAGGTAGAGCGCTCACCTCTGGTGCTAGGGGCCATCGGATCGATCCCTGCTCATGCCATGTGAGCTTGGTGGTGGGAAAACACATCGTGCGTGGGTTTTCTCGGGGTTCTCCCATTTCCTTTATTCCACCAATTCATCCCATCATCATCCATCCGGCCTGAGCCAAAGTTGCCTAAAGACCTTAAAATTAAATTCAAATTCAACGAACAGGATGTGGCCCAAAGTTTTCTAGATGCCCCTGCGACTGAAAAGCTTGATGATGATCTCTGGATCAACGTTAATATAAAAAAATCACAAAATATAAGGTATTGACTTAAAAAAAAAAACTCACCAAGTCAAGGGTTGAACCAAAATTGAGGAACCTAATAACAGCATGTGATATTGTGAGTATATTACAAATATTAACCCAAGTGAGATGGCAGAGGAAAAATGGATGGATATAACATTAAACACTAGAAGGGTAACGGTACTGAATCTGACAGGTAGGAAGAATTCTAATTTGAAGTTATTTTGGAGTAGTTGTGATGAAGCTGTGGTAATCGTTGGACTACTCATAAAAGAAGTCTTGATGTATGAAGGTTAGAATTGAAGCTGGAAAACCGAAATCTTCAATAAAAAAAATATCCATAAGGCAAGAAAACATTTTCAAAATCATGTATAAATTGTTTCTATGTTCATTAATGATGCGTTTGAAGAACACTTTCGAAATTATTTTCTGAATCTTACATCGGTAAGTTACATTTTGAAGCATATTCATGTGCCGAATACATTCTAAGTATTATTTCCTGGAGTTTTAAGTGCATATTTTGGAAATGTAGCATACATTATTCAGATTATGTTTTCGGAAAAACTATTTGCTTAATAGACATAGAAATTATTTTTAAAATATTACTTTCTCTTAGTAGATATTAGAGACCAGTCCTAAAGTAGTGCAAAGTCTCATATGTATAAGCACACGTACAGTGCAGCCCAGCCGTCGTGATCTAGGCGGTAACGTCGCGGGCTTCGAATCGGCAATGTGTAAATACGCGGGTTCGAACTCCACGGTCGACCAATCTGACTGAGCTTTACTCTCACTTTCACCAGTTGGTACCTTAAGTGAGACCCTGGCCGATACCTTCCTATTCTCTACCTAACCCTGAGATGTCAGAAAGCCTTAATAAATTCAAATTCAAACGTACGGTACAGTGCAGTTGAATCATATACAGGGTGTTACAAGATAATACCGACAAAAGCACCTCACGAAATTCCTGACAAATATAAAAGTGCAGACCATCGAGGGTGCACAAATACTTCGTTTCGGCGCTATAGCCCACCGAAATCGTGGGAAAATGAACTTAAGAACTTCATATTTCCAACACCATTAACAGTAGAACTGAGGCGGCATGGTATCCTCAAAGACTTGAGTCCTGCTGTATTCAAAAATACATATTCCAGAATTTGCAATGGTTGCGTAAGGGAATCTCCAAAGGAAGTAGGGGATTTCCAGACTTTCTCTGGAGTAAATAGCATAAATGGTATTTTTCACATGAGTACAGATGATTGACATAATCACTTCCATCTAACAGGGCAATGACAGTCTGGTTTACAGATGACTTTTATTTGACATGATAAAGTTAAGGCTGATATCTTTGACTTCCATTTAACCATGATATACATCATTGACATAACATCAAATATCCGCAGCTAAACTTTGACAACCTAATTGTGCAGTGACGTCACGGGTAAGCATGGGAGCCAACTTACCGTGTGAAACAAAATAATGCTTTATGCACTGTCTCCCTTAAATCATAAATTATATACAACAATCTTTAAAAGTGCCAAAGATTCCAAAACTATCATGTATTATCAACGACACACTTTTAAATATTATTCCACTTCCAATTAATCAAAGCGTAATGACAAGCGTGTATAGTGAACACGTGGACATTGTATAAACAATAACATACATGTTTATAGAAAATGTGGTTATGTAAGTAAACAAATCATACATACACATTGGAGCAGACGACGGTCAACTCCTCAAACTAACACCAGATGGAGCAAATAACGGAAGACAGAGGGAGCTGGAGTCAAGTAGGAGAAACGACAGTAACCACCCCTGCATTCACCTTTAAAAAGGACCTGCACAGATCAAGAGCCATCACTCGTTTCCCCCGGGTGGTCAGCTCCTCTCCGTCAACTGTTCTCAGTTTGCTAAGAAACTGGAACATACTAGTACGTAGTTCGCTAAGGAACTGGTACTATCCTGCACAGGTAGTTCAAGGAACTGGTGTGCACTCTCACATATAAACCCTAACTTAAACTGTACGTAGTTCGCCAAGGAACTGGTACAACCAGCTGACACGTAATTCGCTAAGGAATTGGTGTCATCCGCACACGTAGTTCGCCAAGGAACTGGTACAACTTCCCGACACACAGCTTGCTAAGGAACTGGTGTCATCCTATTTTCCACAATCTCTAACTGATCACTCTTAAGAATAAGATATCTTCGTAATCGTTCATACTCAAATAACTGTATTCTTCGGGACGGTAATTTCATTAACTTTGTTCTTGTATATAAATGAAGAGTTGAGGGCTGAAAACCAATCCCGTGTATCTTTGACTTTACCAATTCAAAACTAAAGGGATTATTACGTGGTGGTAGGCGTCGACTTCACATTTTAAGGGTGAAGAAGACAAAAAGTGTCCAAAGAGTGCACAAAAAGAAAGCCCAAAATACCTATTATATTTTATCTTGTCAAGCAATTATATTCTATTCTTGAGTATCACTGTTTGTCAGATACATGGTTAATATTGCTAGGTTAGAATACGGAATCAGATTTTCAGATGTCATTTCATAAACTTCCTATAAAACACTTTTATAAGTAAATGCCAGTAAACACAAGATCTGGTGGTCGAAACACAAATTTTGAAAAAGACAAAGAAAATAGCGAAATCGGCGAGATGGCAACTCCATTAAAGCCATCCTTCAATTTTCCTCACTTAACAAAGTTTTCTGGGCACATCAACGAAGACCCGGACAGATTTTTTATGTTATTCGAACATTTAGCTTCTTTGCAACAGTGGGACGATACGAAACGGAAAGAGCTATTGCCGATGTATCTTCAGGATACAGTTTTAGATTTGGTATTCCAATTAAAATCCCAAAATCTTCTAGGCGAGACAACTTACGCACAATTGAAAGATAAGCTTGTCAGCCTGTGTAGACCGATAATACCACTTTATAAGGCGGAAATGGAATTAAATGCGATGCAGCAATATATAGATGAACCTATTGACTCCTAGTTTCTACGGAAATTACGAGCAATAAGGCACAACATTCCGGACGCAACAGAGGAACACAAAGTTCACTTTTTGTCATTAGACTTAAAAAAGAATTCCTTAAGAATATTGAGTTAGAACACTACGCATCCGTGAAGGATTTACAACAACGTTTGCACGCACTTGAAGCATCAACGGACTTATTAGGGAAAAGAGAATTCATGGAAAAATCTCAAGTATTGCCAGCATTAATGGACCAAGCACAACAGAGTCAGAAATCAAGAGCTTCAATCAATAATTCAGTTCGGCAATCTGAGGGACAGATGTATCCACAGATGGACTACCAGAAGCTATACGGCCAGTTGCAAAATAACCAAATTTCGCACATACAAAATATGAGTAGGCAACAACCTTTTCCTCAAATTCAACACCAACAATCGGCAACAACACAAACTTCACCAGCATGGACCACACAGGAACCCGTAATACTTTCGAAATGGAGAGCCTGGTCAAGTATATCCCTATCAACCATCCTCAAGCATAAGAACTTTTCTACCATGGTCAAAACCTGAGCTACCTAACGAAATACCTGTATTTCAACAAACAAATTCACAAGGTAACCAAACCATGCCCCAACCACCCATTCTTGCTTGGTATAGCAACTAACCAATACCCCCTGGAAAGGAACCCGTCAAGCACATTATTGACACCTTAACCTACCAAATACAACGAGTCAATCCTCCTAGTCAGACAATCCAACCTCAAAATAATTTAGAGAGTATCACCAATAAATTGGCCGAATTGTCGCTAATGGTTATTAAAAATAATACTAGCCAGAAGCATGACTACAGGAAGAACGGGAACAAGAAGTACTATAATAATAAAAAACGGAAGCAAAAATGAGGCACAAAATAACAAAAAAAAATGGTGAAAAAAAATCAAAGTGGATCTGGCACCGTTTCAGTATGCCGTATGTTTTAAGCCAGGACATTCTGCACAGATTTGTTGGCACCGTGAAATGAAGGACACGGGATTTGGGAAACTAAAAACCGCATCCCGGATCCAGAATAAAAGTCACAAAGGTCCGCGGACGCAAAAAGAAACAAAAAAGGAGAAAGCTCAACTTTCACCAAAAGGACCTGCCGCAACTGATTCAGCAATAATTTATGGTCAGTTGACAGACAACAAAAATAGGGAATTAGTGAGATATAATACTGACGAAAACAAATTATGATCAACGTACGTATCGGTGATAAAATAATTCCTACTGTAATTGATCCAGCTAGTACAATTTCCATATGGTCTAGATCTCAAATACCAAAAAACTGTAACTTAATACCATACGTCACAAATGTCCGTGGTAGAATTGTCCAAATGAATTTTATTGCATTTATTAAATTCAAAATAGGGAACACTTCTTAATTATTTTCGTATAATTGAGCAAGAACACATCGGACAAGATCTTTTAAAGAGATAACAAGCAAAGTTGGACTTGGAAGAAAATATTATTTCCTTCTATAAAAAGCCAAGGAAACCGGTACTACCACATGACGGAAATAGAGAAACAGCAATTTCGCAAGCTGTCATTCAACAAGTGGAGGAAACTGTTTCTGCTGACGTGATAATTACGAAACACATCACCATCTCAGCAAGAAGTTTTTTCCTCCCAGTTAACCTGAAAGAAAAACAGCAGTCAGCATATATATACATTTGTTACAGTCGTTACGTGACAAATATGGGTTAAGAAACTTATTAAAAATACCTGTGAATGACTGCACGATACTTGTGATTAACCCAACGTCAAAGAAAATAAATTTGAAAAAAAAACACACTTCAGTAGCATACACTGATAAAAATGTGGAAGAAATTTCCTTCAAAATTGAAGACGTAAAGAACGAAGACTTAGATGATGTCTATAAATATAGGACAAGACAAGAAATAGAAAATAGACTAAAATTTACAGAAAATTACTTTGACATCTCTGCTTTTGATATAAATCCTAATTTGGACGTAAAATTAAAAGAACAAATTCACAAACTTTTATACAAGTACAGAGATACTTTTTCGTATTTTCCAAGTGACATAGTCATTTAAGGGTTATGTACACCGTGTAAGAATAGACAAAGCAGCTACCTTTCACAAACGTTCTCCTCCAGTTCCAGTTGCTTTACGCTCCCAACTAGATAAACAACTAGAAAATTTGCTAAAACCAAATATAATTAGGAGATGAAAATTCACTTCTGCTTGTCTCCCTATGTTGATGGTTTGCAAGCCTAATTCTAAAGAATTCCGTTTGGTGTTAAATCTACAGGCTTGTAACAAATATACTAAATATTCCATTTCAGAGTTCGGAAGATGTTTTGAATAGTTTAAGAGGAAAAACTCAAATATCATCATTAGATATATCAGCCAGCTATTTTCAATTAAAATTACATCCTAGTAGCTGGAAGTACATGTCCTTCGAAGTACCACACAAGATGAAAACCTACCAATTCAAAAAATGGGTCATGCGAATAGTGCCCAATCTTTGTCCATAGTGACTAGAATGATATTAGAAGGTTTACCTGATACTATCACATCATTCGCAGATGATCTAGTGATCAGCGATTTCTCCGGACCTCAACATATAAAATCGTTAGAACTTCTAAAGAAATTAAGGAAACATAATTTCAGACCCAAGCCGCAGAAGTGTCACCTCTTCTACTCAGAATTAAATGTAGGGGCTACTAAGTCATAAAGTAAGTGGAGAGGTGATTATGATTTCTCCAAAAATCGCCAAAAAGATACAAGAATTCGGTCGTCCTAGAACTAAACGACAATTACGATCTTTCCTCTTTTATAAGGCATCATATAGATAGATACACAGAAAAAATTGAGACTCTTCAAAAGGAACTAAATTTTCTTGGACTGAAGAAATGGAAAAGGTCTTTTGTCAATTAAAACAAGACATTCTAAATGCACCAGATCTACATCACTTTGATGACAACTTAGAAATTAGAGTTTATGCAGACAGCAGTAAGGTAAAAGTTGGTGGAATATTGGCAACTTACGATCCTAAGACTAAAATAGAAAAAGTTGTATCATACTGTTCAAGACGCTTGTCAAAGACTGAAAGAAAGAGCAGCAACTGGGTTCTAGAATTATTAGCGATTTTGTATTGTCTTCGGAAGTATAAGTACTTTATTATGGCCAGGCCCTTTATATTATTTACCGATAACAAAGCCTTGGTCAATTTAGAGAACCAGCCCGACAAATGTGGTAAGTTTGAGCGAATAAGGTTATACATTAGCGACTTTCAATTTGAGGTACGCCACAGACGAACAATTGAACTGGCAATGGAATATATAACTCTACCAGAAACTTTATCATTAAACTTTACGTTAAATTTCCAGAACCTACAACAATCGATGGGCAACCTACAAACATTATTAGACCACGAGAAAAATAAACTTGCAACTAAGTTTTCTGACTTGCACCTGCACTCTTCTCTTTCTTGGACTATAATCATAGTAGTGACTATAATTTTCATATTATTTGTCATATTATCAGCTACATTATGTATTATATATTATCGTTTAAAGAAACATGGAAATCTGAAATAACTGATTGTCTTCTTTCAGAATATGTCTATATATATTATTGCTAGTACAGTTGCAATAACAGCCGTCCTAATATCGATCATATTTTTATATATACTATGTCAAGTTGTCAAAGTTGTGTATCAGCCAGGTAGTGATAAAGTTGGGAGTCCAATATCATCGCTTGACATACAATGTCACAATATAAGTGAAACCAATAACCACAAGGTGAACATTGCACCAACGGAAATAACAGTATGCAAGGACACGACACTCACCACTGATCTAATCACACAAACATTAAGTGAACTTGTGTACAAGTACTAACATCTCACAGCAACCACTAAAACGGCCCTACGACTCGAGGATAATGATGCATCAAGCTGTATCTGCCTGTTCTGCGGTACACCGATATTAGTTTATAAGTGTTCCAGTGAAGCTAACATCCATCTATACAAGTGCATAGTGTAGTGATAAAGTGGCCTCCAATTAAAAGAGATATAATGAGCGAAAAATAATAATTCACAAACCTTGTTTACTATTTCTCCCCAAAAGGGGGGGAAGCTTTTGACCAGCGTGTATAGCGAACACGTGGACATTGTATAAACAATAACATACATGTTTATAGAACAAACATGTGGTAATGTAACTCAACAAATCATACATACACATTGGAGCAGACGACGGTCAACTCCTCAAACTAACACCAGATGAGCAAATAACGGATGATAGAGGGAGCTGGAGTCAAGTATGAGAAACAAGATTAACACCCCTACATTCACCTTTAAAAAGGACCTGCACAGAGCAAGAGCCATCGCTCGTTTCCCCCGGGTGGTCAGCTCCTCTCCTTCAACTGTTCGCAGTTTGCTAAGAAATTGGAACATACTAGTACGTAGTTCGCTAAGGAACTGGTACTATCCTGCACAGGTAGTTCGCCAAGGAAGTGGTGTGCACTTTCACATATAAACCCTAACTTAACCTGTTCGTAGTTCCCTACGTAGTTCGCCAAGGAACTGGTACAACCACCTGACACGTAATTCGCTAAGGAATTGGTGTCATCCGCACACGTAGTTCGCCAGGGAACTGGTGTGTACTCTTACCTTAATATTCTCCGGTACGCAGTTCGCCAAGGAACTGGTACAACTTCCCGACACGCAGCTTGCTAAGGAACTGGTGTCACCCTATTTTCCACAATCTCTAACTGATCACTCTTAAGAATAAGATATCTTTGTAATCGTTTATACTCAGATAACTGTATTCTTCGGGATGGTAATTTTATTAACTTTGTTCTTGTATATAAATAAAGAGTTGAGGGCTGAAAACCAATCCCGTATATCTTTGATTTTACCAACCCAAAACTAACGGATCATTACGAAAGCTTTTCAACTTGTAGAAAAAATATAGAAATAAGGACATCTTAAATTTGTGCGTGTGTTCAAGCGCCATCTGTTGCGCGCTAAACGTTCTCAGTAAATAAATCAATTATAAATTAGTCTCACAATTGTTTAATACGTTGGTTTTCAGTTCTTGATGTCTTACAATCTTATTACGAAGCTTTAAAATTCATATTTCAGAGTTGAGTAGTCTCAAACAGCGAAGTTAACATTGCAAGTGATTAGGTAAATATGTGTGTTCAATTTATGGTGTTACATCAAAGAGATGGTATGGTACCAATTGCCGAAGTTATTTTATAAGAAAGAATTACAATAAAAACACTATTACTTTGAATTGTTTTTGATAATGTTTGTGTGAAGTTGTCTCAAGAACATGGGGTTATATATTTGCGTGGATCTAGAAACCGCATAACTAATTAACTAAACATTACACTCGTATTATTTTTGTCACAGTTTCGTCAATCACTCCAAACTTAGGTTGTCAAAGAGTTTAGATAATTCTAAATACAAAGAGAGAGAGAAATACAATAAAGTACTTATTACGAAGAAAATATGAATTATATCCTAATTACACTTGAGTTTTTATTCCCCACCTTCCTCTACTCGTTTCCCTGATATGAACAAAGTACCCAACCCTATATCCTACACAGAGCAACACACACACGCATACATCACAAATTCAAGAATTACATGACCGAATGCTAGAGATAATGCCAAAGATTTAAAATGAGCTGCAATTACAAGAAGATCGACATATTTATTTCTTCAAGAGGTTTTCTTTAAAATTAACATTGTTTTCTACTGCTATGGGCAAGTGTAAGAAAGTGACTATAAAGTTTGTTTCTAAAGCTACTTGTGAACTAGCTGTGCGAATTTCCGAAGGGAGATTATTCCATTGTTGGATACCGTACCCTGCCAATGAGTTTGAATAGCTTTCAGGTCTGTGTTTTGGTATCCTTAAGGTGGTATTGTTATGTGATCGAGTGTTGTGATTGAGGTGCGCAGGTTTTAGCATGGAAGCCAGATATGGAGGAGACCTTAAAATGACTGCCGTAAATAACTGGAGAAGAATATGAAACGTTCTTTTCCTCTTTTTTTAGTTTTGGCCAGTGA
Source organism: Lepisma saccharinum (assembly GCA_022664845.1). NCBI lineage: Eukaryota > Metazoa > Arthropoda > Insecta > Zygentoma > Lepismatidae > Lepisma > Lepisma saccharinum. Next base: position 23,727 of record JAGDQP010004966.1, on the reverse strand, counting down.
ACCTGCTTGATACATGATCCTATTTTCAATTTTTTGCAATCTATTCGCCAGATTGACAGATAGATCGTTGTACACTATGGCACAGTAATCGAAGAGTGGGAATATGAGAGACTGTTCTAATACGTGATGAAAGAAAGTTTTTTAAAAGATTAAGTCGGTGTATTTTCTCGCATATTTGTTTTTCATGTTCCGACATGACAATGTTTCATCAAGAGCAATACCTAGACTTTTAATTTCATCTTCTCTTTTAAATTTTCTCGTTGAAATTTCGGAACATACAAATGTTGATTGTTGATTTTCGCGAACATATTTGGGGACCCTATTATTGTACATTGAGATTAGTTAGGATTCAGCGCCAGGACATTGCGTTCTGACCAGACATATTTTGTAGATTCGAGTTTATTTTATTGCCAAAATGATTAGGTTCAGATGTTATATAGGCCTGTACGTCATCTACGTACAAGTGATAACTACATTCAGTGAATTGTGATCCAATATCGTTCATAAACATAGTAAGCAAGTATTTCGTTCCATAAATCATACAAAGATGTACTTATTTGTACTTGTGGTGTAGAACAAGCCATATGCAATACGTAAGAACATAGTAATTGCATTTACATTACATGACTAAACTTACGTAAAGAATATTTCTATAATTTTGAGCAGAGTACAGGACACAAAAACAAATTACAATATACATTAATTTACAATAAAAGTCGATAAGCAATACGACTAAAATGTACTATCTAAATATTCCTCAGATGTGTTCTAACATACTTCTAATAACATTTTTTTTTAACTTATCTCATATTTTCCATCGTTATTTACATTTCTTACCTCAGTAGGAAATTTATTATAGAAGGAATGCAAGTAGGATTTAGCAAAGAGTGAAGTTCTGTGTTGTGGTATTTGTATGTTCTAGTTGAATGTTCACGTAAATCAACTTGTTGATTGAGCTTATTTTGCGGAATTCGGGAAGATGTCGGCTAGTTCCTATGTTGAAGGTGCCATCCCGGCATTTGGAAAAATCTGTCAGGATGGTCGGCCGCTGGGATCGAACCCACGACCTACTAGCAGTATTGATAGTGACTATGGAAGAAGTGATGTAAATGGATCAGGTCGTACATCTGGGTCTTTTGCATATGTAGGCGCCAGTTTGGGACGGTGGCGAGGAAGGATTCGTATGGACCAAAATGTTTCTAAGTTTAGGGAGATGCTAAAAAACTATTCTATATTTGGTGGGAAATACTGATCTTGTGTCTGTGTCGAATTGGAGAATGTGGAAATGAGTGTGTAGGATTTGTTTGATCTTGGTTAGTTTATGAAATTAAGTGATTAGAGCCGGTGGGCTAGGCAACTAGAGACGGAACAAGGAAGAGAAAGGAAGAAGAAGACGGAACTGCGTAGCAAGGAGTTAAAGGCAGTTGAGGCCGGGTTCATGGTTGGCGGAAAGGATGGAGATGTACGTCTGCTCCCATCTCTTTCTAACTGTTGCAGGTGACTCAGGGTATAGAATTTTCAGGATACTAACCCTAAAGGTTTCGTCAAAGGTGCAGCCGTGATAAGAAGTGTGTTCAGGGGTGCGGAAGAATTTGTCATGATTCTTATTTTTTCTTTTTCTGTAGTTTAAAGACCCGATACTAGATGTTACCCAGAAGGCGGTACCGTACTTGATGTGGGAGTGACATAGTATAGTGAGAGAGTAGTAGGTTTATGTAAAATAAGTGCTAAAATAACAATAACTGAAGAATTGATCCTTCTGAAACTCCGCAGATGATTTTCTTCCACTCAGAGCAAGAGTGTTTTGTTAACACAGCCTGTTTACGGTCATTCAGATATGATTGAAATCACTGGATGGTATGTTTGGCAAAGTTGAAAGTATGTTCTAATTTTACAAGAAGAATGTCGTGATCAACACACTGAAAGGTTATACTGAAATCTAATAGTCTTAGGATAGCTACTCTTCGGTGATCGATGTCTTGTCAGATATCATCAGTGATCCTGATAAGGGCTGTCATTGTGCTGTGACCTTTTCTAAAACCGGATTGGTTCTCTGAGTAAATTGTTTTGCCCTGTGTGTTTTATGGCTTATTTCTGTACAACAGATTCCAGTATTTTGGAAAGACATGGCGAAATGTTAATAGGCCGATATGGGTCGAATGTAAGCAAGTTTCCAAACAGGTGGAAATATATTTGTTGTGATAGACTGGTTTACTTTTGTTGTTAATGGATACACGACATATGGTACAATCATTTTTATAAAAGCGATTGATATGCCATCCGGGCCAACAGCTGAATGTTTTAATTTATTGATGGCCTGATATACATACATCTATTGGGGAGGCTTAGCCTTAACATTGATATAAAAGGGGTTGCTCTTGGGCTGGATGGCGTAATTTACCTGAGCATTCAGCGCTCTCCTTATTGAAATTAATAAATAAGACGAGAGGATTTCGGTAAGAATGCATAAAGATACTTAATATTCATTTTCTACAAATTAGCCAAGGACGGGAGCAATGTTCTTTATTGAAGAGTACCTTAAACTTATGACATTGTTCTATTCAATTATAACAACACATCTTGAAGTATTCTAACAACAGTACCAAAGCAGAGATAGAATGTACATAAAGAAATCACAATCATAAAGTTCTCAACTAACCTTTCGTTGATGTGAGAGTTCACATAATCATGGGATGAGACTTCGAGCACGTTTGGTAACTTCAATGTTCGTTTCCCAAAGACAAAATCAGAGTTAACTTGCACTTGGTCAGTGCAATGACCAATTAAAGAATAAAAGAGTCTTGCTAATGTAAAAGTCTGATCTTCTTGTAAAGTTCAACTTCGTCGTGAGCTGGTTTCGAACTAATGACTTAGTATAGGATTCGTGTAACGCCACTCTCAGAGTAATAGTAAGAGAGGGAGTGCTTAAAGACACTAGAAGTCTGTATTTATATTCAGTTCCAGTTTGGTTGGTTTCTTTCCGTTCTCACCACTACCACTTGTATCAATATTAAAGAATGGAATGGGTTTCCTGTTTGTTTCTAATTTATCCTTGATTCTTAAACACTTGGCACACATTACTTTATTAATTGTTTTTCTTTGAAGCTTGTCCTCTGATCACGTGTACACATACCAAACTCGGAATCCACCTGATGTTTATACTGTAAACGGATGTTCACTTAATTCCAGTCTTTTGATATTCTCACACTCACACGACCAAACAATCGAACACCTGCATGTAACATACCTTTCTTTGACCTATCGATCTTTAGTTGAAATGTTATTATTTCTCTGTTTTTTGGAATGCATATTACATCCTGTTTTGAATACTTCATATATTAGTGAATTAATCTTTCCTCCTTTCTCGTCCTAATGAAATATAGCTATTGTACTAAATGTGCATGTTTGCACTATAAGAAGTCAAAGAAAATAGCAAGCTACGATAATAAACACACCGGAACAAACATATCAGAACAAATCAACATGGAATAACTTCATAACCTCCTATGAAGACAGATTTTCATGTAAATAGTATTAATTCATTAACCTCCATGATATATATTTTTAGATTTAGTAGGAAAACTAGCGACAATCACAAAGCAGAGATGTAGATGGTATAATCATAATAAAGGTCACAACTATGTATTAGTTTTTTTCATATTTCCTTGATATATATAACTTTTCAATATTTTAGATTTGTAACTTATATTTCTTTTTTTTTCGTATTATGTTGGTTGTGTTTATACATACATATGTATATAGCGAAATAGATAGTTCAACAATTAGATTCATATAAGTAGGCAACAGCTTAGTTTTTCATCTTCCCAATCACACAGTTCACATGAGCACTAGATATAGACAATCAAAAACGTGATTAAAGTTGTTGAATCTACCACATTGCTCACCTGTTATTATAATTGAATAGAACAATGTCCTATGTTTAAGGTACTGTTCAATAGAGAACATTCCTCCCGTCCTTGGCTAATTTGTAGAAAATGAATATTAAGTATCTTTATGCATTCTTACCGAAATCCTCTCGTCTTATTTATTAATTTCAATAAGGAGAGCGCTGAATGCTCAGGTAAATTACGTCATCCAGCCCCAAGAGCAACCCCTTTTATATCAATGTTAACGCTAAGCGTGTTCATTCAGATATGTTCCTCACAATATTTATTCCTAAATTGTTAAGTTTCCTCCATAACCTGCTTGCTATCTTTAAAATCTTCAACTAAATTCAAAATATGATTTTTTTTGCGTCCGCCGTATAGCTTGGTTACACTGGTTTCTGAGTCTTTTGTAAATTTTGCTGACAAAGTTCGAGTTTAGCATTTACTTCATTCCTGTATTTTTGTACGCTTTATTTCATTCCAATCTTAATTGTCGTATATATTCTGTATCCAGAGGTTTGAATTATGTTCCACTCTTTTAACTTTCAATGGCGCATGTTTGTCATACAAATAAAGTATCCGCGAATTAAGATCTACATTCATCCACCGTCCTGTTATATGTTACTAACCTCCAGGATGAGAGTGTCCTCTGCATTTAAATTCTCTTTATATTTCTAAGATTTCGCTAGGTTATTATTTTATGTTGAGTTTTGGGGGAATTAAATAAATATATGAGGTAGATCAAATCATGAAAGAAATACCAGGGACAGAAATTTGCCGAATTTCGCGACTTACTCTGGGTAAGAAGTTACGATATGGTCGATGGCAGACTTCGAGATTCGTGTGTAATGAGTGGGTCCCAAATCGCACAAGTTAAAATCGAGTGTTTAGACCATGCAGTTTATAATATATTGCTTCGTTTAAATTCCGTCACCCATTACTATACGATATTTGCATGTCTTTTTCAAACTCCACAAGGGCATCTAGTGGCGCGTTTGGGGTACGGTAAATCACCACTACCATGATCTTTAAATCTGATGTTTTCATTTCGCAAACCATGTATTCCACTCTATGCGTGTATACAGAAGGGAATTAGCAAATTAACTTACCGCTTATATCCTCCCGTAAATACATACAGACACCGCCAGCACCTTTTAACGTCCTATTTTTCTCAAAATATTGTAGCCTTCGAGTGCAAATAACTCACTTGCTAGAGTAGGTGTAAGCCACGTTGCTGACAAAAAATATAATATGGTTTCACGTCTCCAAAAAAAATCATGAATCTCCTCTATATGTGATGGAAGAGATTGGCAATGCATATGAACTTCCTGCAAGTCCTTCAAAGCCTCAGCAAGCTCTTGCCACAAGACTAAAGGAACTACGTTTATATTTGAAAATCGATCATTAGAGAAAGGGGTCATTACTTCGTTGAAATGTACGCAATTCTTGCATCTTTTGTTATGCAACCATGCATCATTTTTTTAAAAAATCGTCCTTCAAAGTAAACCTGTTTGAGATAATCTGTTTGAAGTCGTTGGCGTTATCATGCCACCTCAGTTTTACTGTTAACGGTGTTGGAAATATGAAGCTCTGAAGTTCATTTTCCCACACTTTTGGTGGCCTATAGCGCCTAAATGATGCATTTGTGCATTCTCTATACTTTCTTTTCTTACTGGCATGTCATGAACATCGTGAGGTGGTTTTGTCGGTGTTATTTTCCAACATTCTGTATGATCACATCCCACCGACACAAAGTTACGTATCATGCCCACTTCCCACCATATGTTCGCTTCGTGATTAGTTTGCTCCCGAATATATTTCCTTTTTTTTAAAGTGAATTTTCCCTTGTAATCACCTGACGAAGTCCAGTGGAAATATTACGAATTATTCTAATGTCGTAGAAGACCTAGATGAGTTTTATTATCGTTATTATTTTACGCAAGATAGTGAGACGTGATGTGATCAAGATGAACCTTCAGCAATAGTTAAAATATAAAATAGCAAATCAGATCTTTCCTTAATATTACCGAGCGGCCGTGGCTCAATGGCAGATTGTTGACTTAGCATTCTGGAGGTCTCAGCGGCCGACCATCCCGACTGAGGTGTTTCCAGGGTTTTTCTTCATTCACACCAGAGAAATGCCGAGAAGGTACCTACAACTTAGTCCCTGGCCAACACCTTCCCTCATACTTGTCCCTCCCCTATCACGGCCTGAGCCTTAGATGCCTATAGGCCATAAATAAAATTCAATATTTTCTTAATATCGGTTTATTCCCTTCCAGTTAAAAGAACTTAAAGAAAAATGAAGACTATTTTTTTTTAAATAGGAAGTGTAATGTTATAAATAAAGTTTAAGTTCAGTTTGACTAGAGCAAATAAACAAAATTCGGCAAAGGAATCGCTTTACGTGAAAATGGTCTTACGAAACCTAGGTAATCAAATAAATGACGGTATCTGTCATCATTCTGGTCCAAAAAAGTGCGCTAAAAGATTCGACAGCGTTATGGTGGTGATGATATTAGCATGTGAGGTCCATGGTGTGATCGTCAGAACCACACCGTTAATACAGAATACTACCAAAGAATTTTGGAACATCAACTTTCACTTACTCTGCAGAGGAAACGAATACAGTTCCGAGAACGAGTGTCCATTTTCTTGTATGAGAACGCGTGAATTCACCACAGTTCTACTGCGAAGTACTCAAACGAATGTCATTTGATAACTTTCTAACTGATTTAAATAAGTTATGTGCATCTTGTGAGTTTACTGAGCGTGATACATTGCTTCGTGATAGCATTGTAATGGGAATAGCAGATTTGGATTTACAAGAGCGCCTACTTAGTGTTCAGGACCTCAGTGTCCAAAACGCAGTGAAAGTGTGTCGTGCAGCGGTATTGGGAACATGACATGCAGAGGTTTTACAGCTGCTAAATGTAGCAGAATTGAATGCGGTAGCCGAAAATCGAGCTAAAGGTAAGGGATTTTATCAGACACAGTCAAGTACAAAGCAGAATGCAATAACGAAGATTAAAAGTGATAGTGACAATGATCAGAACACATTGCTCATTTGTTGTCTAGCATCTTATCTGCTGAACAATGTCTTAGAAACTGATGCGTTGATGACTGAAGTACTGCATAGTTTAGCGAGGAAAAAATTAGTATGAACAAGCTTTGTTAAAAGATACGGTACATAGTAGAAGGTTGTCCTACAGAGAAAAACAAATGTCCTTCTGATGTGCAGGTGAGGGATAAGTTATGCGTAGAAAATGGATTGATATTTTTGGATGTGAAAATTATTGTGCCTACTGGGTTGACATGAAATGCTGAAGTTGATGCATGAACCACACTTTGGTGTACAGAAAATAAAAGCTAATGCTAGAGATTAGATTTTTATATCATTCCGACGACCACAGAGGATTGATGTTGAGCAGTGTGGTATGAAGAAGTTCTGTATTGGCCAGGTATTACAAAAGACATTGAGAAAACGGTTGCAAATTGTTCAGTTTGGGAAAACTACCAAAATAGCAACTGTAAAGAAACGTACATATTGCAAGGCGTACCAGAGTTACCTTTTCAAACACTAGCTGCATGGTCAGGGATGGATTGTCAGGGTCAAACATTTTTAGTAATTATGGACTATTTTTCTAAACGGCTGGAAATATTGCCACTGAAAAGAAAGGATTCAGGTGAAATCATTAGTTAGTTTAGGCATCTGTTTGCCACGCATGGTGTTCCACAAATTATAATCGCCATTTGGTTCATTTGAGTGTAAGAAGTTTGCTGTAGAGTGGAATATTCAGGTAATTATCAGATCAGTACTCCTCATTACCCAATATCAAATGGGCTTGCAGAGAGAGCTGTGGGTATTAGCAAGAAATTTATTAAGAAAAATGTTGAAAGTGTTACTTCTTTAGATTCTGTTTTGTTGCTATACAGAAATTTACCAATCACAGAGTTAGACAAATCGCCTGCTCAACTTTTGATGGGACATAGATTAAGAACAAAAAGTCCTACTAATAATAGCTTGTTAAAACCTGAATTTGTTAATCAAAAAACTAGACACAGTTTAAGTAAAATTAATGCACTACAAAAAGCATATTATGAAAGATCTGCTCATGATAAATTGCCCTTTGTTCCAAAACAGAATGTTGGATACAGAGATGATCATACTGGTAGGTGGAAATTAGCTAAAATTATACAAGAACACACTACTGCTCGATCTTACTGCCTACAGAATGAAAATAGAAAAAATATTAAAAGAAATTCATTTCATTTAAAGCCTTGTAATTGTAAACCTGTTTTCAGAAAGTCAAGTGTAACTATTGAAAATCAACCTGAAAAAACAGAAAGAAAAAAAAATGTATAGAATGAACAATCGGGTAGTGTTTCTAATCAAGGAATGTGTACAGAACATAGACCTAATGGTATACATGAGCCTAAGGGAAAAACATGTATAACTACAAGAAGTGGTAGAGTTGTAAATAAGCATAAAAGTTTTGAAGAGTTCGATTGTACCTAAAGAAAAAAAAAACATTGTGTGTTATACTTCTAGTTGTAAAAGTCTTTTTTTTTTTTTAAGAAAGGAAGGTGTAGCATACAGCATATCGTATCAACATTAGTAATCGATTGTACTTGCTTGTCATTAGTCATTGTATACATAGCTTATAACATGGCGTACAATAAATGTCTGTTATGCTAATTTGCATTTCATTGAATACGAAATGCTACAGGAGAATGTTCAACAGTGAAGGAAATGCCATTCTAATTCATCATTAAACAAATGTTATTATTCTGTGGGCGCATTTTTAAATGATAATTTCTTTTCTTTTGAACATTTACTATGATAATTTATATTATTTCGTACCTTTTGTTAATATTTTTCTATTATTTATATTGGAATTGACAAGTGTATACTTTCCTGAGGCTAAATCTCATGTGAGGAAAACACACTAATAAATACAATAGAATGCGGTGATCAATATATAGGGATAACAAAAATATAGTAGTTTATGAAAGCTTTTTCATTAATAAAACACAATCAAAATTCAATTAGGATTAGGGAATATCAAATAGGGCATGACACCAGTTACTTAAGTAAATAAAACATTATTTTACGTTTCCAGTTTTCCTTTTTATTGATAATTATTGCTAATATAATCCACATCTGAAATAGAAAGAAGAGGAAGAAAAAAAAACAAATTTGCTAAAAGTTTTTAATGAGTTCAGTTTAACATAACTTTAGTTAACCTTACCAACAGGTTCTCTCTGTTTAAAACTGTCACATTCCTCCATACAGCAAACTGAAAAAATAAACATTTGGAGCTCAGTTGTTACTTAGTGTACATTATATGTTCTTTGACAAGGTTCTTAAACCGCTTATTTTAATCTGTCCAACCCCTATGTCCTTGTTTCTTTTACAACTGGAGAAGGACATGAATTTCGGCTTGAAAATATTCTTTTTGATTTGTGCTCTATTTTTGCGATATATACACCTATATTGAAAGGTAGGTCTGACATAACCTAAGGATTTTTAATGATCATGATGATTATTTTTACATCAAAAGACGATGATGTGAGTTTGTGAAACAAATCAGTAGCGATTCGTGTTTTTTTATAAAGTGTAGGATCTGAAAATCTTTCGAATCTACTATATCCTGATCTCTTCGCGTTAGATGATTGTATGAGGGGGGATCCAAAAGAAACCGGAATCGTTCTCTGGTGGCCGGATCCGTTGTAGTACTTGCTACCGCCGCTACCCTTCTGCATCAGTCTACCGACCAGCGTTATTGAGTGAAGTAGTGGTGCCACGTAATAAATGTTTTTGTCAAGCATCGCTCGCTTGTTCGGCGATTTTTGTGATCACTGAAAAGTGGAAACAACGCGTGGACTATGAAATTCTGTTTTCTGTTTGAGGAAACAGCTGTAATGCTTGAAACGGCTTACAAGGAAGCTGCTGTGGGAAAAACAAAACTTTACGGGTGTTTTTTCCGCTTCGAGGTCACTTGAAGACTAACCTCGCTCAGGGCGACCCTCGACCTCCCGAATGAACGAAAACATCACCAGAATTCGTGAACAGATTGTGGAAGCCCGTCGCAGAACCACTGAAAAACTTGTTGGTTTGTTTGGTGCGCCTGGAGTTCCTGCCAACGGACTCTGAGCAAGAAATTGCAAATGAAAAGAATTGCAGAAAAGCTCGTGCCTCAGCAGCAGACAAAACCTTGATTGTTAAACGATTTTTAACGGAAAACAACAGGATACAGCTTTTGCACCCGCCATATTCACTCGAACTTCCTCTGAGTGACTGTTTTATTTCCCCGAATGAAAAAAAAAATCCTCAAAAGAAAACTTTTTGCAGATATGGAAAGGTGAAGAAAAATTCGAGGGAGCCATTAAAAGGTATCACTTGACAAGAGCTTCACGACTGCTTCGAAAACTCGTTTAGACCGGTGCTTTTCATCAAATAGACAGTACTTTGAAAGCGATTCAAGTTATAACATCCAAAAACAAATACATACAATTTTATTACAAAATTCCAGTTTATTTTGGGTACCCCCTCGTACATTAGTTGTCTCGGCTCAATGCTGCCATCTCACATTTAACTAAATCCTGTGCATGCATTTTTCATACTTCCTTTTCATTAGAAAATGTCATCATTTAAAAAAAATCAAATATATTAATTGCTTTTGATTGTAGAAAGTGCCTCGATTCCTACATGGAAGAATCGCCTCTGAGATAAATGCTGTTATTTTCTCGCCTAGGGCACTGATGATAACAGTGGAAGCCCTGGTTAAGTAAGAATGTCACTGTGTCATGGTGAAATGAATGGAAGATCTTCTGCAACATGGTAGTCGCCACATGGTTTCGGGGAATGGTAAAAAAATAAATAGAAGTGAATTTTAATTGATTTATGGCCTTTAGGCATCTCAGGCTCCGGCCGAGATAGGATGCGGGAGAGAATGATGAAAGATAGTCGGCCAGAGCGTAGTTTTGTAAGTACCATCCCGAGATTTGACGGGTGTGACTGAGATAAAACCCTGGAAAAATCTCAGTTAGGATGGCCGACCCCAAGGTTCGTTCTCAGGACTTTCCCAATGCTAAGCGTTCTACCAACTGAGCTACGGTCGCTCAGTAGAATGTGTAGAATACAGTCGTATAGTTCATGAGTGGGCCTTGGGAGGTTGATACAGAATGGAGTGCAGAGGGCATGTCTTGCTAGAAGGCCTACCTACCTATTGAAATAAATTAAATCAAATTTGTAATTTATCATTCGTAAAAGCAGGCTTGGATTATGAGTATTAACACAATCAATAAAATCCCTCCCGCCAGTAAAATTCCAATAAGGAAAATTCGTGTGGAAAATTTATCCTACGATTTCGCACCCTGAATGTAAGGAATTCGCACTGGCCCTGTGAAAGAACTATTTGGGCTATTTTAACATCGACACGAATGATTCTGATAGGATCAACTACGTTTAACAGCTGGCAGTATGGCGTTTCTTCATGTATGGAATTAATATTAATGAACACTTTATTTTAGAAGGCCGTGGGGTTCTGAAACCTCGGAGAAATTAGAATTACTAATAGTGGCGTAGCTTATATGATTTGATTTTTATTGCGTTCCGGCGACCACATATAAGTGTTATTGGGCATAGTAATATGGAACATGTCAACTATACAGATATTATATAATGATTCTAACATTGAACAGAAGGCAGAATGAAATACGATAGTACAAAAAAAATGAATAATACAATACGATATGACGACGAATTGACAACAAAATTGAACATAAACAATAAAAATGAATAAGACAAAAGATATATAAAAATTACGAAGAACAATAAACACAGAACAATAGACATGAATAACCCAATAATATATGATACGGAAATTACAAAAACCATGAACATAAAACAGTACAAGTAAATGGGAGAACAACATATGACAGTGAAATTATAACAAACATAGTATTATTCTAGATAATGCTATGTCAATCACGATTGAATACAATGATAGGTAAAACACAATACTTCTCCTACAGTATTATAGTAACACATACAAAACTAAACTAAATATATTAAGTGACCCGATATATACATTATAAATACAAAATCGCCAGCATTGTCAGTGTGGATTATGTGGGTCTTCCAAGAACTCGTCTATATTGTAATATGAGTTTCTAGTTAGAAGTTGTTTTAGCAGTTGTTTGAATATGGAAAGGCTGGGTGAAGTTTAATTCCGATGTAGATAAACGAACTGGTGTACTTAGATGTGCTGTGGTATGGAATAGCTACATCTGATTTATGTCTCGTTTGTCATCATTTTGTTTGATTCTATCTTTATTACTGTGTATTAGGCATAGCACTTCATAAATTTATATGCATGGTAAAGTCATTATTTCTGCTGTTTAGATAGTCTCCTGCATGAAGTGCGTTTGGATTTCCCAGTGATTTTTCTTCCCAGTACTTTTTCCAAGTTGCTTTCCCTGTTATTACAAAGAAAATCAGGTGTACTAATAACTCTAAACGGACCACTAAAGACATTCTGATTTCTAAGTAAACACTGTTAGATTACTGCAGAATACTTACAACGAACACGTCGCTAAAAATTCGTAAACATGTAAAAGCTTATAGAAATGCGTATAGGAAAGTGATAAAAGCAGCCAAAATTAAAGCACAATTCAAAGTTAATATTATATTCCGAAAATAAAACGAGTACGATGTGGAAAATTATCAATTCTAATTTAAAGAAAAGCACCACTTTTGAAATCGAGCACCTAAATATAGAAGGAACTCGTATAGAAGACCCTAAAATCATAACTGAGAAATTCAATAATTTTTGTGTAAATAGTCTCCCTATCATTGACGCTCAAACACAACGCAGTATAACTCTACTCTTTTCCTTGAGCCTACTACACCAGCAGAAGTAGAGTATGTCATCAACAGCCTCTCAAACTCCAGTGCAGCAGGCGTTGATGACATCCCAACTACTATCGTAAAACAGTGTTCTCATTTACTTAGATATCCTCTTTGCTCCCTCATTAATGAGTCATTTCTAACGGGCATCTTTCCGTCCCCTCTAAAACTGGCCCTAGTTATTCCTATTCATAAAAAAGGTGACACTTGCGATATGAAAACCTATTGTCCTATATCTATACTTCCTGTTTTCTCTAAGACAATTGAACATGTTATGCTTCGAAGATTAAGTAAATACCTTCTTTCCAAAAATATTATATCTAGTTCCCAACACGGGTTTATAAAAGATAGATCCATAGAAATTGCCTTTTTCTCTTACTTAGCTAGTGTCGCCAATGTTCTCAATACTAAAATTATTGTATTAGGTATGTTTATTGATTTATCTAAGGCATTTGATAATGTAGACCACACTATCCTTCTAGATAACCTACAATCTTATGGAATTAGAGGAAATGCACATGACTGGCTTCATACCTATGTAAAGAATAGGTATCAAAGTGTTCAAGTGAAGAAAACTGTAGATAACAAACTCTGCACATACTCATCAACAAATGTATTAGTAACAAAAGGCGTTCCTCAAGAGTCGATTCTCGGACCTCTTCTGTTTGCTATTTATATTAACGATCTGCCTAATTACATTCTCCCTATCAAGAGTGTCTTGTACGCAGACGATATAATGAAATCATAATAGGACAGTCAACAAAAGAGGCACAAATAAAACTGAAAACTGCAGCAAATGAAATTAAAAAATGGTTAACATTAAACAAACTGACTCTGAACACGGACAAGACATCGATTGTAAACTTCCATTTTCCAGGCCAGCCTAAATTGTTTACCCAGGTCACTGTTGATTCAACTTCATTAAACTGCTCAGAAACCACTAAACTATTAGGTGTGACAATAAATGATACTCTAACCTGGGACGATCATATACCAAGTCTCAACAGTAAATTGTCTTCCCTTTGTTATGCCCTTTATAGGTTAAAAAGTACTGAGACAACCCAAACATTACTAACAATGTACTATTCAAAATTCTATTCCTTGATTAATTTTGGAGTCATAATGTTGGGGTACTGTAGTAAGTGCTTAAGTACATTTCAGCGATAAGAATTCTTCATGGATTAAAAAGGAATTCGTCCTGTAAACAAATTTTCAAATCTCAGAATATCCTCACATTACCAAGCATATGCATATATAGGGCAGTATTATTCGTTGCTCAGAATAAAGAATTATTTATTCGAACCAAGAATATTCACACACATTACACCCGTCAAACCAATAACCTGTTCATTGTCGCTCAAAATTATGCTGACTTCCACAAATCTACATTGTAAATTGTATTAAACTCTATAATAAGCTATTTATAAATATTAAATGTACCGGTATACCAAACCTTAATGGATTTAAATCTGAACATTCCTTAAGAACAAATGTTACTATTGTATAGAGGATTTCTTAAATGATATGTAGAAATTGTATTTTCTGTCATGACGCACGTTATACTTACTCAAAGCACAGCCTCAGCATTGTAAGTCTATGCAGAAGAAATAAATTATGAATGGCGGGCATTTGTTGTATAGATATTTTACGTAGGTTCTTCTTTGTACCCTAAAATGCTACCTATGCTATTCCATACCCAAAATGCTATTCCAAAAGCTATGTTCACTTCTGGATGTGAATAAATCTTCATTCTATCACTCTGCTTCATGGTCAGGGTTTAAGTGCATTCTTTGCACTCAATATACAAAATAATTTCACTGTGTTATCCATGTTTTTTTTCTCATGTTCGCAAGTGAGCATCTTGTTTGTACTTTTGCTTTTGTGCCGACATTATTCGTTTAACTTTTTCCGTTTTTTTTTTATTATTTTTTTTTTTTGACACATTTTCTCGTATTCTTGAATGGACAAAATTTGGCCATTCCGTTGAAAACGTACGTTATAATTAGAGTTCGGAAGTTTTGCTAAATGACTTTTCATTTTTGTTCCGAAATATTATCATATAAATAATATGTAACCTTTTCAGTCATCGTGGGAGCATTTAAAGGGGCTTTTCATTCTGCTTTTTGCCTATTTTAAACTTAATGCCTTATTCTGCCTTTTAGTATATTCTATTTTTTTTCTTTTTTGGTGTTAAACTAAAAAGAATATAGCAACTTAGTCTTTCGTGCCTTAAGCTGTCTCCTAAGCAAGAATTCAGGGCAAGAAAATTGTGAGGAGAGATGACACTTTATATATTTAGGCTGAACTAATGACCTGCCTCCTATTTACTGTCATTCTTCAGTGCTTCAGTGTATTCTACAACTCTTGTACTATTAATGGCATTATGACCTGTTGCTGGCTGATGACCTGACTATACTATGTTGCCAAAAGCAGTAATAAAAGTTCAGAAGACAAAAAAACTGGTAACAACGATGGATATTGTGGTAGAAACAGTAAACATGTGTAGATGAGGAGCTAGGGAAAAGTAAAAACAAATGCAATGTTCTTCAAGATGAAAATTTGAACGGTCGTTGATATGATCCCTCAATAATACTTTCTTTCATGTATGTTCCTCTCACTTGTGTGGACGCTGAGAGAGCATTTTCAAACATGAAAACAGTTCTCAGTGACAGAAGGCTCAGTGTGTTAAACTTGACGAAACAACTTGTGATGATGTGATCACGATAAGAACATCATGATATTATCTAATATAATATGCATAATGAAGGATATAGAAAGAAATGAGGGTAAATCACATCAAAAAGAATGACTTCTTTAAGTGCCTATTTCAGCAACAATAAATGCCGTTTTGCCTGCCTATTTCAAGTATAATAAATACCTTAACTACCGGGCTTTACTTATAATCATAATATTAATAATCCACATCACTGAATTGGTGAGAAATAACTTATCCCAGTTTTGAGAGTGTAACTAATAAATCCTTCTTCTAATGGTTTCAATTTTATTTATAGGCTTTAAGCATCTCAGGCCGCAATAGGGTGGAGCGGGAGGATGTTCGAATGTAGTCGTTCATGGCCTAGTTTGTAGGCACCATTCCGGTTTTTTGCCTGGTGTGACTAAGGAAAAGCCTCAGTTAGGGTGGGAGGCCGCTGGGATCGTTCCAGGACCTTCCGATTGCTAACCCAACTCTCTAGCACTGAGCCACGGACTGTTTCTACTTATTATCCTTATAATATCCTATGCTTACACAATGATTCCGATGGCAAATGTAAAAGGCGGTCGAGTGGAAGAGCGGTCAACGGCGGTAGGCCATCGGCTCGAAGGTCCCGGGTTCGAATCCCGGCATGGGTGTGGATTTTAACAGCTAAAGGCGAATCGTGACGGGTCGAACTCCAAAGTTACTAGACTGGCCCATATAAAAATAAAGTTTACCAACGGTTTTTTTTTTTTTGCCAAATGTAAAATTAATTGTAATTGAGTACGACTCCGACATTTGTGTGGTGAATGAACTTAAAATCATGAGTAATTGGAGGAGTAAATGTAATGAGTGAGTTTTTAATATGGATTTACTCTACAAATTTAATTAAGAAACTTTTAAGAGAAGGGTGCTGTTACCGCCTATATAATTCATTTTTTCTTTTAAGTGAAGGAGAGTTAATTAATATTCGAACAGTTTGTCATTTTGCAGTAAATGCTTAGTGCTGTACAAAGGTATAAAAGAATCAAGAGGTGTTAACTTACAAAACTTCCGAAACATTAGTGCTCGCGTGAAAAGATCTTGATCTTAACACTAAACTGTTGCACTTCGATCGTATTATCTTCACGTCTATTCTTACAGGATTTATTTAAACTTGCATCTGACTCGGAAGTGTTGAACGAAAGTATATATAAGATGGTAAAAAAGGTAGAAAAAAGATACTTACATAGCAGAATACTGGGACAGGCGAACAGGAACTTCACAAATACAATAGAAAAGCGGCAACGTTTCGCAGAAGCATTTTCACATGGTAGGAGAGAAATTGGAAAGAGTAGATAGGTGCGGTCTTGTGTTAAGGATACGCCATTTTGCCAACTGATGCTGGGTAACAGTGTTGCAAGGTTATGGAGGCGGGAAAATGACTAGATGGGTCGGAGAAAACACCAAATAGAGAAGAAAGTGCGAAGGTTACTAGGAGTAGGTAAGGGGCTTCCTGAAGGAATAAGAGGGTAAAGAATCAGAGGGGGAAATAACATAACAATAATAAAGATAAAGGGGAAAGGGAGAATAAAGAAACAAAATTGGAAAATATGATGAAAGTGCAACTAGAGACGGAACGAAGAAGAAGAAACTGCGCTTCAGTGAGTTCCATACTGTTGAGGCCGGGTTCATGGTTGGCGGAAAGCATAGAGGGGAGAAAGGATAGAGTACGTCTACTCCTATCTCTTTCTAACTCTGGCAGGTGAGTCAGGATTCAGGATTTCCAGGATTCTGACTCGAAAGGTTTCGTCAAAGGTGCAGCCGTGATAGGAAGTGTGTTGAGGTATGGGGAGGTGCGGAAGTCGATATTTGGAGGAGTAGCGATGGTTGTTGATGCGGATTGTTAAGAGTTTGGGTTTGTCAACGTAGAAGGCGAACATAGGTTACAGAGTAGGATAAATGATAAATGAATTTTATGGGCGGTAACAGCACTACGACTTACGCCCGTCCCGTGCAGAGTAGGATATAAATGAGGTTGGAAGATATGCAACTGCTGGAGTGTCGGAAAGAGTACGTCTTGTGAGTGACAGGATGTTTTTGAAGGCCAGACTGGAATAAAAATAGGACAGATTCTGCAGCGGGGTCTATTCCACTTGCCAGGTTTGTGGGGAGGGGACGAGATTTAATCAGTTCTGGTGAGAATCGTGTTGAGATTCGGAGGTCTGCGGTAGACTATTTGGGGCAGGAGGGGAAAACTCTTTCAGGTGACGCATTGAGTATTGGGTGCTAGGACGTGTCATTATAAGGATGAAATTTATTTTTTTTAAATTTCTTTAAGGAGGGGTCTCAGAAATATGTTTTTGAGTATAAGGAATTCAAATCTGCTATTAGTATTTCGATCAAAGAAAGTTTAGCTTGGTAAATCTAAGATTGAAGAAAAGGCCATAAATAGTCTCTGAAAAGCCTTTAAACATGTAATTTTAGCGTTGAACATGTGTGGCAATAGTATGAAATTTTAATTTATCAGCATAGCACAATTAACACGTACAGACCTAGTTATACATCATTGTCTAGTAATCATAAAACAATAATAGTATGTAATAAAATATTTATACAACAATTTTAATTGAGTCTTGCTTTGATTCTTACTTGGACATTAGTCGCCGGCTCGACTTTTTGCCCTCCGATGTAGGCATCCCGTTCCTCTTGTGAAAACACTCCTTTGCTGGCTCTGTGACTTGTTCCCCTCTTTTGACTATGCTTGACAGGGACATTGGAATTTACACGGGTAGGTAGATGAAATTCCTTACTTCAGCTATAGTTATTATAGTTTACATGTTAACGGGGGTTCAGATACCTCATCAGACTAATCTATCAGCTCTGATAGGAACGATGCATTGGGATTGATAGAAGGATTCTTCCTCGGACGTACAGAGAGATCTACCATTTTGTCATCATCATGCCTTAATTCAATAGTTTTTGGACACCAGCTCTCCTCTCTTCACTGTCATCTGAGCACCGGAATCCACAATTATTTTAAGTTGAAACAGTAGGGGTAGTACACGCCAATAATGTATTCTATTATGAGTCTTAAGTTGCTAAGAGTTTTGCTTCTAAAGCAATGTTTTGAAACCCAGATGCGACAGGCGTATTTGTTATAGTTAACCACCGTGAATGGCTCACCGGGCCAATTTTAAGGAGGGCAGTATGTGTGGGGATGTTCCAGTCCTTATGACCTGTAAGAACCAATACTCTTACAGTAGACAAATCTTTTACGGCATTCTCACTCAGACTTTTCTACAGAGATTTTGATGAGCGAAGGGTCAATTTCTAGTACTACAGAGATTTTGATGAGCGAAGGGTCAATTTCTATTACTACAGAGATTTTGATGAGCGAAGGGTCAATTTCTAGTACTGTAGCGGTTTCCAGCATCTTGCCAGTGTTATCTACCCACCTATTGTTAGACAAGATCTTCCGATCCAGTGCTGTAATCAAATCGTTGCTGTAAATGGTACAAGCTAACCATATCAGCTTACGATCAAGATTAAACTCAATGTAATGCATTGTACCATCTTTCCAACCAGTGTTAAAATGTGTAGAATCTCCTTCAATTGTCTCCAGATCCTTATGAATGCACTTCTTCTTCAGGAAATCTACTTCAGGGTACGTATAATATTAGCAATAGCCTTAGCTGGCTTTTCTTTTCCCTAAGTGATTCTCCGGAGTGAACTGACAAGAGACATCTTCCATCTGGATCACTTTACAGAGTAAATGGTATTCATTGATGATGCCAGGCAACTGCTGATCTGAATTGTGTGCCTTCAGCACTAATTTAGTTGTATCTTCCCGGCCGTAAAGAAATGCATTCAATTTCACGCTTCATAAAAATTTCGTCAAATTCTTGATCCATCGATTTCTGGGACTCTTGACTTTACTGTGAATATCAACAAGTCTTTGTTCAGTAATCAAACCAGCACCAATCATGATGGTTATGAAGTTGTGACACGTAGGCCAACAACATATCTGATGCTCTGCAAAGAAACATCAGGAAATTTTAATCCGTTGTGTTCAGTTCTCTTATTGAAAGTGTTAAGCGATGTTGGTTTTCCTATTTGGCCTCATGCCAATTCATAGCTTTCATCATTTACATTTTGGGCATCACTTATTTGCTCTTCATTTACATATTCAAATAAATTTATTTCGTATTTTGGTGTTGAAATATCCTACCTACACTCTCCTTATATTCAGTAATCCTCCTCCTCTCGTCCTTTTGCTGCATCTGCTTTTTGACTAATATGTTATACCATTGAGTGTATAGGTATAGAGTAAGCGTATCCATATAAGGAGCCGTACTGATTTCTCACACTGCCATCTATCACTGCGAAAAATAAACTTAGACTAATTCTAACTAATTTTTCTGCCCTCTACTGTCGCGAGAAAGAAACTACAAGATGAACAGAAATTCACTTTTCCTCTGGTCACTTCCTCACCCTCTTTGCGGTTAACAAGTGACAGGAGAGACGTAATATATTTCTTAACTCCGGAAGGGTCATCCAGAGTCTGAGAAACCTGAAACACCGTGTTTCCTTGAAAGTTGAAAGCAGTCAAAATAACATCAACACTTTTCTCCTTCCTTGTCTGTTAAACCTGTGTCCCATTCTTTACGTTGGTTGTGCCCAATAAAAGTCTTGCTATATGAGAGCTGAAGATGGCATAAAGATTTATTGCATTAAAAGTTCTTGCAAATAGAGTTCCGGTTCAAAATCAAATATAGACCTACAGCTTTTAAAAAACCGTTGAAAGTCAAATGATTGAAGATTGCGGAATAAAAACTCTCTTCAGTTTTACGTTTTCTCTTTCTTTGTACTCAATATACCTTTTTCGCGGATTATATATGGCCTCAATTTCTGGTTCTCTGATTTATTTACCTTCAGGAGAATATTGGGTTTATGGAACTTAAAGGATGTTGGAAGGTAAATGGACAGGGCCTATTTTGCAGGTACCATCACAGCACTTGCCTAGTATGACTGAGATAAAAACCTGGAAAACCTCAGTTAGGATGGTCGGCCGGTGGAATATATCCCAGTACCTCCCAAATCCTAAACCAACGCTCTACCACTGAACCACGGCTGCTCGGTTCCTCTTTTTTATAATTACCTTCCAAAAGCTTTAATTTAAAAGTCCCTCACACGCTAGAAAAGCGGTAACATTGCACGTACACTTGCCACAATTCAGGTATCACACCAGATATAATAATCAATAATTCAGAATGCGAATTCTCTGAAAGTAAAATTTTTAGGCATCTTTATTGACAATAAACTCACGTGGGAAGAACTTATAAATAAACTTGCAAATAGACTATCTCAAATAACCTACCTCATACGTTATCTAATTTCCATTTTAAACCAATCGACAATTTTATCATTTTATTATGCTACATTTTATTCCCTTACAAAATATGGTATTGCATTCTGGGGATCATCAACAAAACTTTTTAGAATTTTTAAGATTCAGAAGAGAATTGTTAGGATAATTACTAACAGCCCTCATCGTGCTTCTTGCAGAATTTTTTTCGCGAAATTGAATATTCTGACAGTCCCCTGTATATTCATTCAAGAAATCTTACAAATATCAAGGCAACTGCAATGTTCGAAGAATAGTGATGTGCACAGGTATTTTACCAGAAACAATGAAAAATTGTATGTAAACAGACAACGAACTCAGCTGTATGCAAAGTCAATAATGCATAGAAGCATTACATTTTATAATATGCTTCCTGAATATGTAAAAAATATTAAATCAGATCAAACCTTAAAAAACTTTTAAGTAAGCTATTAATTGCTGGTTCCTTTTATAACATTGAAAAGTTCATGTCCTGTGAGTTTAGATATTGAGAAGTTTATATTTATGTAACAGTTAATTTCATGTTTGTTATGTGAAACTGCAAGTAGCATCTTGATACTTATGTAGTATTTTCTTAATTGTAGCTTATATATTCTATATTGACAAGTTAAAGAAAGGTATTCTATACCTGTTAACTCATATTGTTAAAGAAAGGTCTTAAAGAACGCTAATATATCTGAATCTGAGCAACAGTGCTGTGGGCCAAAACATTTAATTAATGGAAGTCGGAAGTTCATCTATGGCATATGAAACTCGCAAGTTTATAGCCACAGTAACAAACGTTCGCCATTGTATTCTATCTAGGGCAAGATCAAGCCCTAGATCTCGAACACCCACCTCATGAAGACTTTCTAATATTGTCCTTCCAATGACGTCTCGGTCTTCCCAATGGCCCCTTTTTCCTCTGAATAACCAACCACCATGGAATATAATCTTTGTTTTCCCAAATGCGCTCTACATGACCCGTCCATCTCAGCTGTCGTAATTTCATTATTTAAAACATGGCTCAATCGTAGTCTGAAGAAGTTTTCATTATGCAGTCTTCTCAATTCTCCGGTCATCTCGTCCCGTTTCGTCTCTATGTTCCTCAAAACCTTATTTTCAAACACACTTAATTTATGTTCATCTGCCAGGACCCGTACACCAAATTTCGCAGCCATAAAATATTACCGTTCTGTATACACTAAATTCAAAGCGCGAAATCCCGCTCGATTTGAGCAGAATATTTCATCTTTTGAGAGCGAAAAGAGGGACCACTCTTTTGGAGTGGATTTTCATCGGAGAAAAGATGAGAAATTTCCCCTCGAAAAACAATAGGGTCTATGGGAGCTCTTTCTGATGGGAATGTAAAATTTTTGTAGATAAATTTTCGTCTGATCTGTTCACATGAAGTTTTCGGTCCCAGAAAAAACATTTTTTTTTAACACCTTCAGTCCCAGCGTCTCCTTGAGGCGACATGAAACACAACAATAACAAATAATTATTATGTGAACGCGCAATGATACTTTCTGTTGTTAGCTGTTCCTATTTTGAGAACAAGGTTGGAGTTAAGTAGAAAAAAACATGTTTGGTGATGTTTGAGTTATTATGGTCTGAAGGAGCGTAGTGAGAATTTGACTTTTCGAGACAGATTCGAAGAGTGTTGTTCAAAGCCTCGACAATATGTATTCGAAACATCCGCTCGTGCAAGTTATTCTCTGTAAGACACACGCCATCTGCTCTGCCGGTGGTGAGGTTGTCTTTTCGTGGATACCAAGTCATGTTGGTATCCATGGCAATCAATTGGCAGACGAAGCTGCTCGTGAGGCCTCTTTAGGAGCTAACATTGATATTCCACATGTCCCATTTCAGGACATGATGATATATTATAAGCAAGTTACTCGGAATGAATGGCAGCGACGATGGGATGACGTAGCTGTGAATAAATTGAAAGAAATTAAGGTAACAGTTGCTCCATGGAAATCATCTTGCCGAGATAGTAGGCGTGAAGAAGTCCTTTTATGTCGTCTACGTATAGGACACAGTCGCCTAACACACGGATATCTGTTACGACGATTGGATCAACCACGTTGTCATAATTGCAATGTGGTTTTAAGTATTCGTCACGTGCTTTTAGATTGTCCAGGATATAATCATCTCAGACAACGTTATAACATCCCCAATGACATGGTGTCATTATTAGGGGATGAACCAGGTATGTTGCGAAGCGTTATTAGGTATGTTCGTGAGACAGTTTTATCTCCGTCTCTCTGAGATAATTATGTCCCATAGCTGTTAAGTTTTATGTAGTATTATTTTATTTTTGTGAAGGCCTATTTACAGCCTTCACGTTTTTACCTTTTCTGCTAAAGACCATATACATCTTTAGTTTTTACTACGATTTTATTTTTCTGAAGGGCTTAGATCTTCAGCTTTTATATGCTTTTATGATTTTAGTTAACAGCTATTTTTAGACGTGACAAAGATAAGGGGCTTCCCCCGTATCGGGACGGGCGTAAGCCATAGTGCTGTTACCGCCCATACAATTAATTTTATCTTATCTTGACTTTTCGAGAAGATAACAGTTTTTTTAGTCCAGACATGGTTAGGATATTATTTCCAATTTTTTTTTCTACCATTATGTGATTTGTTTATGAATTTGAAGTTAAATATTTAGATATTTTTAAAAAATAATCGAAATTTGGATAATGTGGCAAATCTGAATAAACCACGTGACCTAAAAATTCAAAACTGTTTTTTTTTTTTTTTTTTTTTTTTTACATCAAGGAAGGTAGTAATGAAAATTCACAAAAAAAAAATAAATTTCGCAAAACTTTTTTTTCCTGGGACTGAAGGACTATTGAAT
>JAGDQP010004965.1:64656-81521 GCA_022664845.1 Lepisma saccharinum | reverse complement strand
CATAGTGGAAGTTCATATTCATTAGTCCTTTCCATAACTTCATTCAATGTTTGTATGTGGTCCATTGTGCTAAATCCACGACGAAATCCGGCTTGTTCCCTTCCCTGGTTAAAATCTAAGTCTCGTTCAATACGATTCAAAATAACTTTGGTGAACATTTTGTACAGGACTGACAGTAAACTAATTGGTCTGTAGTATTCGACGCGTTCTTTGTCCCCTTTCTTGTACAACAAAATGATAACGGCATTGTTCCAACTTGAGGGTATTTCTCTCTTCCTCAGGCACATTGAGAATAATTTAGCAAGTTCCTCTTTCATTCCAGTATATATATATTCCAGTATTGTTTCAAACTTCCGCTGGAATGTGCTTGAAAAAAATACATGCACATGTTTTACCATGTATAATGACGCTTTTGATAAAATCTATGCTTAACAACATTAAGCGATTTTGACGTTTACCAACACAGAATTCCGAGATTTATGCCACAAAGCCAATGAAAATAATATTAGTTCTCAGTATCTGGCAACGCTGTGAACAGTGATAACAGAAACATTGCAAAATAATTGTGACAGCATATATATATCGTTTCGTGTCTTTTAGATGCTTCTATATGCTTAAACGTACTGTAGTGCATTCTGCCAACAAATATACTAATTTCTGTAGTAAGTATTGACCGGTATGTATTCTCTTTGTCTCGTTTTCTGTTTTCAAAGCTCGCAGTAGCAAAGAAACGACCGATGATTTCGCTGTTCTAAGACAGTCCTCACCAACATGTACACACATACAAATTTGGCCTAATCTAGACTCACCATTATAGCCCACATTCATGCAACCATCAAATCTATTCATTTGTTTACCATAAACAAACTCATTCATCCAGACTTGATGGAACCGGACCGAACCGAGGCTATCGAAAAATATAGGGCTTTAAAGCTGAACAAATCCGCCTTGAATACGTCACTTCCGGGAGGTCAAGATAGAGTATCAACGAAACGGTGGGAAGTATGAAATGTGTGTTTTTATATCGCAATTTATGGGATCTTCTTTCCTGCTTTTAATGAGAATAGATAGCTCATACTACATCGTTAGAGATCTTCAATACCAAAGGAAAACTTAATAATTTTCCCTTGTACTAGAGTAACCATAAATATAGATATTGCGTTTGTTTGGTGTCATTCTAGCTAATACGTTTAATTAAGTTCACTTATCATTACTGAAATAAACATAGCAATATATAGTTACTGATGATTGAATTACTTAGTAGTTTGTGTTCGTGTAATGGTGTCAATCCTACAAATAAATATATTTGAATTTTATTTATTGTCTCTAGACTTTTTTTTAATACCGGCCACTAAGAAACACAGTTCTCACTATCGTACACAGTTTGAGTATAGCTTGCATCTAACAGTTCAGTTGGAGTTTCTCTTACATACACATAAGTTTAGAAATTTAATTTTACAAACCCTGGAGTCAGTGATATATAAACAAAGAAACGATTCTAAATAATTCCCGTTTAATGGGGTCAATTTGTATCGTTCCAATTATTGCAAGGTGCAAGCATACTCACAGGCAGTCCATTAACGCAAATATAGTTTTGTGTTGAATGTAATTCTCACGTATGTTTAGGCAAAACATATAATCTTAAGGATGGACTTTACATACTCTCTCGACTGATGAACCACTCCTAACACAAGAATGCTTTTGGATCCAATTCATAACGAATTAAATCATGAACTCAGCAAACGACGACTTAACTAGTTTTAGTTTAGATAAACTAACAAAAACCTAACCTTCGCTGTTTTGGGCAATCTGGGAACAAATACAGATTAACACATACATGGTTTATAGTTACGATTCACTTCTCTATTATTATAATATATTTAAAAATATATATATATTCGGGTAACTCTTCACGAGGAATGGTTCCGGCCACATCTGCCTCTAGGATCACGTATAAATTGTGAGTTTATTTTAAATAACTCCTACATTAATTAATGAATAAAACATTTAGAGGTAGTATTACTGTTGAAATGGTTTTCAAAATTTAATTTTAAACAGAGTTTAACAAATATAATCATTAGAAAGCTTTTATTCGATGCTACTACTACATAATCCTTAAACGTTCAGATATTTATTCAACTGATATGATTACATGAATTTGTGACATTCCAATAGAGAAACTTTTAACATATAAAGGTTTTATTTCTAACTATCTTGATATGTATGTGTCTTATTTAGCTTCATATTTCAAATAGAAAATGCGTGAACAAATTACTAAAATTTATACTATGGAACTCTGCATGGCCTTCTGACCGTGACGTCATTTTTGAACCGTTAGGCCTTATTATCTAGGTGGCCTTGACCGAACCCGATTCGCATAAACGAAATTACTGACAAATAAGATTTACGATTTTTTTCATGCTATAAGCGCCTGAAAATACAGCAGGCCTAACAAAATGATTTATTTAACAAAAGAAAAAAAAATATTTTAATAAATCGAAAGCAAATACAGTACAACACTGCGCATTTATGCTTCAGAAAATTAATACACTTCCACTTGTAGATGATGTACAGGTATTTTGAAACTGACGAAAATTTACGTCATTTCCTTTCGTAGAACATCCCAGATAACCTAGAGTTACTGTTAAACGAGTTTCGGACAAACGAGGTTTTAGTGTACTAATATTCTCTCTCTCCCTCTCTCTCTCTCTCACACACACACACACATCTATGCAGTGATTCCGCTAGGATTTTCACTTTGGGGGATGTAAAGTCAAAATTGGGAGTGTGTATTGTTGCATGGTTTCTATCGATTTTTCACAGTAAAAATGTCAAAGTTTGGGGTTCTCTCGTGGATTTGGGGGCATGACACCTTCACTTGCGGAATCACTGGGCACAGTGCATGTTTGTCGCATAAATCCAATTTTAGAAAGACCCGTTCTTTCGAAAAAAATCATTACGTCGACTTATTATCCCACCAAGTGATGTTTTTCTTTTCTGCACAATCATGCATTAGTCAACTCTGCATAATGTTGCACTTTCAGAAACGAGATCCTGAATAGGATTGACAAGAAATTTTTTTACTTATTGTTAGCAACATAATGTAAAATTTTGCAGTTGTAAATTCGCAAGTTTTCATGATCACTTTACTACGCAAGTTATAATGATACTAGAACAATCAGTAAGTACTTGTTGCTACAATATTTGTTGTTCTTAATTGGAGGGGTGAGTGACTCAGTATGGGGGTAATACTCCTGGTCACCCGTCTTAAAGGAACACTGGTGATGAAATTTTCCAGTACAACCCCATTCAATCATACCGATCGGACCATCGAGCTCTACGTAACGATACTGGAGTGTGTGTCGAAAGATAGGCGCCAGAGAAAATATTTAATCTAGTTTGTCCACTTCCAGTCTAGTCCAATATGGACCAAATTTTTAGTTCTAACTCAGTTTGATACCCTTCTTATCGCTGCGCTGTCCGCATGTTTATTTATGTCTTAATTCTTGAGTTATTCCTATACTAGCATACCGTAGGAGTTTACAAACTGTGGTACTCGAAAGGTTGTTAGGTGGTACGCCATAAAGTTTATAAAACATATATGATATTTAATATTGTCTGATTTCAAAGGTGCGCCGAATTCGCAGCCACCAAAAATGGTATTTTTTTAATAAGAGTAACGTCTATGATATATATTAGTAATACATAATAATAATTTTCATTGAGAGCAGAACTTAGTTATTTAACCGAAATTAATTAACTTTTTGTTCATACTTTTTAAAAAAAAAAAACTTATATGATGTGTGTTTCATTGTATTATTGCCTGATGTGACCAAGGGAAATCGGGAAAAACCTCATTCAGGATCGTCGGCACCAATGATCTATCCTGTGACCTCTTGATTACAAACTAAATGTTCTACCTCATCGGTATAATCATGCAATTTTAAATAATACCATGGGAAATTTATTAATATTTCGTACTGGTATACCAGGTGAGTAAATATGAAACCGGAATTTGTGAATAGACGGCGTTACCTGTCACTGTGGTTACTGTAAAACTGCGTCCTTGGAGCCACTTGCTTGTTTTGACTGCTGATAACAATTTGCAACTCACAACCAGACAAGTTTCATGTCGTAGTGTACAGTTTAATAGCGTTGAACATGGCGCAGTTCGTACCTACAAACTACGATGTGCGGACAGCATTGATTTTTGGTTACCATTTCAAGAAAACTGCTGCAGAATCGCATCGCATGCTTGTAGAAGCTTACGGTGATCATGCTCTTGGTAAGTCACAGTGCTATGCGTTTACAAAATTTAAAAGTGGCGATTTTGACGTGAGAAACGAAGAACGTGGAAGACCACCGAAAAAGTTTGCAGACAGTTCAAACGCAACAACAACTCGCGGATCAATTAAATGTGACACGAGAAGCAGTTTCCATACGTTTAAAAGCCATGGGCAGGATTCAGAAGGTGGAAAAATGGGTTCCACATGTATTGACTGAACGACAGCAGGAAAACCGAAAAACCACTTGCGAAATTCTGCTCGCCAGGTACAAAAGGAAATCATTTCTCCATCGAATTGTGACTGGTGGCGAAAAGTGGATCTATTTCGAGAATCCTAAGCGTAAAAGATCATAGGTAACTCCAGGAGAACCGGCGACATCGACTACAAGACCAAATCGCTATGGACGGAAGACAATACTTTGTGTTTGGTGGGATCAGAAGGGAGTGATCTATTATGAACTGCTGAAACCTGACGAAACCGTTAAATACCCAACGTTGCCGACAACAGATGATCGATTTTCTTCAAGATTTACGTGAAAAACGACTAGAATATGACCAAAGACAACATAAAGTGATTGTGCTTCACGATAATGCACCATCTCACCCAGCAAAACCGGTCAAGGAAACGATTGCGACGTTTAGCTGGGAAATCCTTCCGCATGCGGCTTACTCACCAGACTTGGCGCCTTCCGATTTTCACTTATTTGCATCCATGGGACACGCATTTGCTATCCAGCGCGTCACGTCTTACGAAAATGGCTTGATGGCTGGTTTGCAGCACAAGAGGCATAGTTTTTTTTGGTCTGGCATCCACACATTGCCGGAACGATGGCAGAAATGTATTGCTAGCGATGGTCAATACTTCGAATAAAATAGTTCTTAGCATTGTCATCCAATCACTGTGTCTTTTCTGAACATAAATTCCGGTTTCATATTTACGCACCTGGTACTACGAATTTATGAATTTCGGTTTAGTGATACGAATATTATATTATAGTAAACCCTGTGAATCATATTTACTTTTTTTTGTTCAGAAATTAAACCATTAATCAGAAAACAAACATCACGGCGATATTAAGCGAAAAAAAAAGTTAGAACTGAAAATTTGGTGCAAATTGGTTTAGACTACAAGTGGTCAAACAAGATCAAGTGTCCCCTTTGCTCCCTGGCTTCATATAATTATTAAATTTTCAGTGGAAGCAGTCAGTCCAGTATCGCTTTTAGATAGAGATCACCGGATTTTACAAAACGGGAAATACTTACTGCAAAAGGCAATTTCCAGAAGAGGCGTAAACAACACTGAAATATTTAATAATGGGCGCATTCAACGGACTAGGGTAGCACTAAGCGCTGAGAGAGCACTTGAATCTTATTGGTTTGCCTATAGGTAGCAACCAATACGATTAAAATGCTCTCACAACGCTTAGTGCTACCTTAGTCCTTTGAATGCGCCCGATACCTCTGTGTAGCAGGAGGATTAAATTTTCACTGGAGCCTGGTCAATTGCTTACTATAAACACTATATACAGTCAAGTAGAGTTACACCTCCCCGTTTTGTCCAATTCACCTACATTAGTTTCTTTTTCCCTGTCCTGTTAAAGCCATTCCAGCTTGATTCTTGTAAAATAGACTGCTGGATTCAACTTTATCTAAACATTTTGACTTAATTTCCTAAGCTTGCAAAAGTTGTCGCACTTGTCAAAGGAAACTTCATTCATTTTTTAATCCAACCAAACTGTTATGTGGGATTGTATTCTCCCCACGAAGAAAAAAATACTATTTTTTTTATTTGTAACAAACGAAATGGGTTAGCAACACTGCTGTTACTATAGAGGAATTAGTGAATCGAAGGAAACACAGTCATTAAGTGAGACAGAAATGGCGCCATAAAAAGAAAGCGTTTGAGAAGAGTTGACTTTATCGCGGGAGGAGGAGGAAAAGAAACGAAGACGTAGCAAACGATGTCCAAGAAATAGAAAACCACAAAACTCGAGTTATGTGCTAAATGTTGTCATACTTAGGATTTTCGCTACGTCCTTCTCTCTGTTCAAAACGATTCAATACATTTCGTGAGGAGACAAGATGTCTTGAACATGGATTGGTGGGGATTCTTTTTTATTATTTTAGTCCCCCACCCTCACCCACAGAGGCCCACAAGTAAGAACGAAAGGGAATAAAGAAACGGGAGGATAAAAAAAAAACAGTAGGGGAAAGGAGGGAAATGTGTATTAGTGGTACTTTCGGCGCTCTAATGTGGTAACTGCTCCGCATTGCAGAAGCTGTTAAAGGCTACGCCATCTGGCGACAAATCACCGAAACCACAAGCGAAAGAAAGAAATATCATTGAAAGAAATAAAGGAAAGAAGAAGAAGAAAACGATGGTATAACTTTATTTTTCATCCTCTAATACAGAAGAAGAATCAGTTAAAGTATTGTAGAAATATTCGCTATACAATTTTTGTTTACATCCTTGCACATTCAAATTAAGTTACACAGAAATGATAAAAAAAAGTTTGACTCTTTTAAAGTGTGTGACAGGTATAATTTAAGTGTAGAAGAAGTGTCTTTTACAATATACAAATCATAAAGAGTGTTGAATTTGTTTACAAGAACGTTGTCTGTATAAATCAGTGAATGTTCCCTTTCACTGACAATACCATATTGCGTGCGTTGCATACAATCGAAATGTAATATTGGACAATGTTTATACGGGTATAGTTAAAAAAGATGCACTCCTTAAGATAATTTTACTAGCAAAGCACCCTTGCACACTATATTAGATGTAAATTAGACTGTGGATTATCGTTTCACATACAAAAGACAAAGGAAAGCAATGTGCACCCTTGTACAAAGGGCATAAATCTAGTTTGCTACTAGTTTTGAGCGTGTCTCTTAAGCTAATACCATAATTCATTTCAAATAATCTCGGAAGAATTCTTTCGTCAAATGTTCGTCTCTGTAGATAATTTACGAAGATGTTTTAGAGAGTTGTGGTCAATGTATTTACTTCCTTTCGTAATTTCGGTTTGTACCAGTCATTACGTGCTACGTGACATGGCTAATATGTCAGACAAAGTAGTTCAGAAGATCCTGGTCCGTGGTCGTCGGGGAGAAAAGTCATTATGTTGAGTTTTAAATACACCACTTAACCAGATGACCCAAAGGAGTACACTTATCTATACATTACAAATGATCACATACTTGTGTAAGGGCAAGTCAACTGAAAGTGGGCCATGACAATATTCTTGTATGTTTTTTTTAAAAATCAATCACAGATGTCGACATAATCGCCTTGGCTCACTTTCGGTTGAGTTCAGACACGAAGCGAACGTGAAAGAGTGAAGTAAACGATCGGTTTGCACATACTGTTGTCCGAGACATACCAAATACTTCTTTCTCTCGTACGGTATATGATATCTCTATTCGCAACATATCGTAAATGTGAATAATGAAACCTATTTATTCTACAGTTGTGCAATGTAAAAATTACTTTTTCTTATACGTTTTTATTTTTTTACATTAACAACAATACTACCTGTCCTTTTCTTCCCTATTTCAAATCTGGCAATCCTACGCGGATGGACAAGCGTTTCTGCTAGATTCAATGCTAAAATGCAGAGTTCCAGAATGATATTCCCACTTCTTTGTGATTTTATGATACGTTAATTCGTTCCTGACCGGACTTCAGATTGGACGGTTGATGAACGTTGATCTGAAAATCCGGCAAATAACTAGCAGGCGAGAATGGACTCATTGGAAACAGACTATTTTAACAAAGATCTGAAGAAGAATATTTGGCTTTTTTTCTTTTTTGTTGTTGTTGTTAATACTCCACAAATTTAACTTGTATTACATTTCTTTCCTTTTTTTTATATAGTGGAATATTGTTCCACATGAATTCAGGCGCATGCGCGAACAAAAGTTCATGTTCTATCTTTGAACATGAAACATAGACATTTGTTGGCGCATACGCCTCAGTTAATGCCGAGTCAAAAAAGCAAGTGATGGCTAATTAATTAAAATTAGGTTAGTTAGATTCTTTCGTTTTTCATTGTTAATACAGAAAAAATAAGTTGTGTGTAGGGGGAAGGGAAAAAAAGGGCCGAATATTGAACAATCATTAAACAAAAACAACTTCTGGCCATAAAGCTAGAACGGTTTGAGCTATTATAGTGGAAATTGAAATGAATGGATTAGTTCTGGACTTACTTTGATGCGATGCTAAACTTCTTGTACACCCTATATGGTAATATTATTTTCAGAGGAGAGTGGAGAGTTATTTTCAGTGTTACATTTTTATCCTAATTGAGCAAAAACACTACCTATATAAATTTACATAATTATAGTTGCTATTAGGGAATAAATGAATCACAAATACTTATGGAAGGGAGCACTAAAGGAAGCAATTTGTAGCTTCCGGCGATTCCAGGCAAGACGGGAAAATGTAACGTCCGTGCAACAAATAATAATAATAATAAAAATTGGGTTTTAGTATATGTGTAAAGAGTAGGCCATGTTGACATTTTAGTAAAAGACTGGCTCCCTGTTTTTAATTGTATTAAGAAATAGATGGTTAAAAGTCAGCTGCAACGTCCGTGACAATGTGACTGTCATATCCGTGACACTAAAAATTCAGATAGTGTTGTAATTAAATAATTGATTGGCATTAGACTTTGACAAATTTGACGAAAACAAGAGTCTCCTTACGCTTTTCTGGTAAGGCCGAGACCAGAGTTCATCACTTCAATGTGAAAGTTAATAACCTGTCTAGTGACTTCACTAATTTTGTAACATCCGTGACGGCACCTTTTCGTCAATTCCATCAATAGTAACACAGTTCAATTAAATTTTCTCTGTTTGGCGATAATTACGTTTCACATTACTTCTAGTTATAAAAACGAACATAATTTTCTTTTCCTTAAAAGGAAAACACTGGGAGAGAGAGAAAATGTAACATCCGTGACAACTGGAATAGCTAATCCTCTTAATCAACCATTGTTTATTGTATCGAATTCACTAATTAAACTCCTCCAAGACTTAACGCAGTTTTGTTTTTTTTAAATAAATTTCTCCGGATGGGTATTTGTAACAAGCACATAGGCCTACCTATGAGCTGGTTTCGTGAGGAGTGTACGGCTTCGGGGTGTCCAACCAAGCATCGTCTGGCTATGAAATGTATATGTTTGTACATCTCTGGGCATATTTCTTATCTCTCCAGGAGCACGAGACGACATTCCATATATTATTACTAGTTCTTGATAAACTTGGGGGCACGGTGGCTCAGTCGGTAGAGTGCTCACCTCTGGTGCTAGGGGTTGTCGGATCGATCCCTGCTCATGCCATGTGGACTTTGTGGTGGACAAACACCGTGTGCTTGTGTTTTCTCGGGGTGCTCCCATTTATTCATCCTATCATCATCCATACGGCCTGAGCCATAGTTGCCTTAAAATAAATTCAATTCTTGATAACCGTTCGGCAGGGGGGAAGGTACTATTATTAAGGATAACACTACCCGGTCAGTCCTTGAAAGAAATACTGCCTTTATGCAACTTACCTTTACATAATGTATGTTGGGTGGAATACTTACTAGGGGAAGTGGAAAAAAAATAGCCAACGTATAAGTGATACAATTGGTGACCTATCTTCAGATGACGATACGCTCGTCGCTTCATAATTAGGAGGTCCGATGTTCAATCTCCAATAGGTAAACTAATGGTAAGAAATAAACTGAAACCGTATGCACAGGGACCATAGTGCTCTTATTCGATTGAAGGCAATGGTGAACTGAAATCGATTCACCTTCCTTCCCCCCTCACGGACTTTCCGTTCAGAAGTCCGACTCATTATTACTGAGATCATTGTCCAAGGCTAGTCATATACATACGTTACACTATCCATATATGGAGCGTCAGTCACGATGAATGGCTCCGGGCTTTGAACCCGCGTCCTTTTGATTAGGAAGTAAGTAACGCAATGTCTAGAAATAACATATGGCTAGCGAATGGGTCTTGACGTGTGTGCGTTTCAAAATACTTTTCGTGCAAAGAAAAAAAGCGAGTGTTCTCAAAAAGAATGAGCGATCCACTGTTTCTATTTCAATAAACAAAAAATTTTCTTTGTTTGCTCCATATCCATGCGTATTCAATTAACGAACCAAATGCTTTTGCAAACTGATTTTTATTTCCATCAACATTGCTCTGACTTTTTGACCTCTGTTTGCTTGTGGGTGCGTCCATACGTGAGAGGAAGAGAAGAGGAGAGGACATGTTGTCCAAGAACGATAAACAACAACAGGTGGTGGCCTTCGCATCCACTAGAGTCGCTCGTAAATTGCACCAAACACTTGTTTAAAGTAATGAGTTGCGATCTTTGTGGGTGGAGACTGAAGCTAGAACAAT
Source organism: Lepisma saccharinum (assembly GCA_022664845.1). NCBI lineage: Eukaryota > Metazoa > Arthropoda > Insecta > Zygentoma > Lepismatidae > Lepisma > Lepisma saccharinum. The sequence goes on along the minus strand of JAGDQP010004965.1, from coordinate 70,838 downwards.
AACCAATCAAAACTGAGGAGAACATTTTTATCTCGAACTTTCAGATGACGTGCTGGCAACTTCGGGTTGGAAGTAATCAAGCGATGTTTGGGTGGGGGGGAAACCCAACAAGCGTGGGAGGGAAAGAGAACCGTACTGCACGATATTAAGTAATGGTGTAGGTGACTCGGGGGAATGGGGAAGCAATCTCTCAAAAACTAGTCACCGGTAGTTTAAGTTTCACTTGTCTCATAATGTAGGACGAAACCTCACCATTAAATAGAGAACACGCATCCAGAATAGTTAACTAATGGCTCCAATAATGAGGCAGTGAAACTCTCTTCCGCCAAACGCTGAAACGGTGATGCAAGTGCAAAGAAGTTACTCGATCTATAATTAAAATTGCTTCCTCCTCCCATTTTATTTACTGCCCGTATCCTGTACCTTCACTTGTTTCGATTTCTCTCTTTTTAAAAAAAAAAATTATCCCTCGATGATGACGCAAGGTTTGATGCTCACCTGACCCCACTTCCCCGCTTGTCCCTCCGTGTCCACTAGCTCTCTACCAGCACTGCCATCTATACCCACACACACACGGACACGTAATTTCCCCCTTAATCCGATCACTCTTTTTTTTTTTTATCATCCAATCAGATCAATTGGTGATGTTGATTCGCCTCTTCCCCCTCCCAGGCTTCCACCTATTTTAACAGAAAAGACTGTTTTGTTCCTTTGGGAATTAGCCAATGTTAATGATGCAAGCGACTTGTCAAACCGTATCAACTTTTGCATTCGTTTCACACAACCTTTTCTGAAAATTTAGGTGCAAAGTCTTACCTCACCCCTTCCTTCCTTCCTTCCAAATAATCAGAAAACCTAGCAAAACACGAAAAACGCTATTGGTCCCATTAAACTAACATATTTCACCTTTCCTTAACGTATTATGAAATGTATTTAAGATTATAATACCTGGGATGGGGTCACTATGATTTATTTTTGCAAAATATTTTGTCTTGTACACATTGAGCTGTACGTAACGATGCTGGAGTGCTCGATTAGTATCTAAAGATATATGCAAAAATTAACATTTAACCCCGTTCAACCAGCGTGAGTGACAATTTTTGGTCTTCGATGACTGTACTTTCACGTGCCATTAATTATTATTATTATTATTATTATAGTGGTCACTACACCAAGGAATGAAACAATTATCATTCCTACACATAATGGTGGTTCTAAACGTGCTATAGAAAACTACAGATCCATCTCAATTTTAAATTGATACGTTGGAATCTTTCAAGTAATCATCGTTGAACACTTTCAATTCAACCTGTAACATACTATTCCACCTTCCACGAAAAATAATATGGTTTCGTCAAAGCAATCAAATACACAGGTACAAATTTACGACAGACGTTTAGTTTGATACAAAGATATATAATGAAACGTGAGCAATGTGACATTATTAATTTCGTTCGATCTTTCCAAGGCTGTTGACTCTGTTGATCACCAAATTTTATGGGTTAAGTGAAATGGGCTTATCGACACAAAACATTAATTGGTTCCCAGAGTTATCTGGTAGATAGAACATTTTAAGTTAAACTAAATAACAGCATTTCTACTAACGACACAATTACTAAAGGGGTTCCTCAGGGCTCCCTGCTAGGGCCTTTATTATTTAACGTCTATAGCAATGACTTATGTTCAAACATTACTTTTGCAACTTCAATATTATATACCGATGGCCTGAAATTAATTGGCAAAAGAACATAATATTAAATTGTATTTGATGTAGAATTGTAGAAGCATTAAAATGAAGGTAAATACAAATAAAACTGTTTTCAACAGGTGCACCAGCTAAACTAACTAGTGTGCAAGTAGTTCTTTTATATGTTTAAAATCTACTCTTCTTTAAGTTTATTTGATTTGAGACAAGATGTTAAACATATTTATTTATTAATTTATTTATCTATTATTTGCATCATTTCCTGATTCTCTTAACAAACCGGGGCCGCGGTGGCTCAGTGCTCACCTCTGATGCTTGAGGTCGTCCGTCGGTTCAAAACCTGCTCGTGTAATATGGGCTTTGTAGTGGACAATCACAATGTGCATGGGTTTTCTCGGGGTTCTTCCTTTCTTCATTCCACCACTCATCCCATCACCATCCATCCGGATTAAGCCAAAGTTTCCTAAAGGCCTTTAAAAATTCAATTCAATTCAATTTTTAACAAACCGGTCGGGACACAGCTGGAATCCTTTCAGGATTTTCGATTTTGGGGCTATAAAGTCAAAATTTGGAGCGTACCGTATATCGAAGTTGAGTTTTGCAAGGTTTTTATCCATTTTTAACCAGTCTTCATTTTTTATTATTTGAGTGATATGCTTGCGAATTTAGGAGGGATTCACACCCCTCGTTTGGAGCCTAGGAGAATCCTTGGAACACAGTGACGAACCTTCGAATCGGGATGTATAGTCTAATTAATATCTGGTGTAGTAAGAAGTAATCCATTATTTTGCCAATAGATGGCTTCAGTGATCTGTATCTCGCGTTGTATAAGTCCGATCGGGTTCAACGAAATGGCGTTCAAACGATGAGATTGAGTACTACAAACACTGTTCAGATAGTTGTGATGAGTTGACTCAGTGTTGTGTGAGCGCGCGTCAAAATGGACACTAGCAAAGAGAAAATACGCTATATTTTACAGTTTTTCTTCGATAAAGGCGAAAACGCAAGCCAGGCGACTGCAAATGTGAATAGTGTTTATGGTCCTGATACTGTAACAGCCAATCACGCGCAATTTTGGTTTTGTCGATTCCGTGCCGGTAATTTTGACGTCAAAGATGTACCACGCACTGGAAGGCCAAGTGTCGAAAATGTCGTTAAAATCATGGACATTGTCGTGTCCGACCGTCATGTAAGCACTGTTTCGATTGCCCAAGAGCTAAACATTGAACAAAAAACCGTGTGGAACCATTTGCATAAGGCTGGATACAAAAAGAAGCTTGATGTATGGGTGCCACACGAGTTAACGCGAAAAAAACCTCATGGACCGAATTTCCATCTGCGAATCGCTGCTGAATCGCAACAAAAGCGACCCATTTCTGAAGCGGTTGGTGACTGGTGATGAAAAGTGGATCACTTACGACAACGTCACGCGAAAACGGTCGTGGTCGAAGCGCGGTGCGCCGGCGCAAACGGTGCCCAAGCCAGGAAGGTTTTGCTGTGTGTTTGGTGGGATTGGCAGGGAATTATCTACTATGAGCTGCTCCCCTACGGCCAAACCCTTAACTCGGAACTATACTGTCAACAATTGGACCGTCTGAAGGCAGCAATCGCCCAGAAGCGGCCAGCTTTTTCCAATAGGAGAGGCATTGTGTTCCACCAGGACAACGCGAGGCCACACACATCGATAGTGACTCGCCAGAAGCTCCGGAAGCTTGGTTGGGAGGTTCTTATGCATCCACCTTATAGTCCGGACCTGGCACCGAGTGATTACCATCTGTTCCTGTCCATGGCGAACACGTTTTCTGGTGAAAAATTCGCTTCAAGAGAGGCTTGTGAAGATCGACTGTCTCAATTTTTTGCCAATAGGGACAAGGGCTTCTATGAGAGGGGCATCATGATATTACCTTCCAAATGGCAACACGTTATCGAACAAAACGGCGCATATGTGACCTAAATCGCATCATTCTAACTATGGTAAGTCAAGCCTTCAATGCCATGCAAAAATAATGGATTACTTTTTACTACACCCTATTATTTTTAGTAAAAATTACTAATATTACATATATTATACAATATAATGCATTAACTACGTTTTGCATATACAAGGTGTCCAGAAATTCTATCCAAACACCTGTATCTCCGGAACAAATGAAAGTATGAGAAAATGCTGAAACATGAATTCCATTTTCAGGTGTAACATTTCTAACCTTAAAAAATCTAACTCTGACCTTCCGTTCTGAGGTGGTATCCCTGTTGGAAAGCAATTAAAAATATTTCAAATTGCAAGAAGGGTCGAGTAATATATAATTTGAAAAGTCTTGATAATAAATAATTTGGACTAACTCTGGGATCATTATGTTGTCTCTGTTTAAGATGGTGGGGCTGAAAGTTCGAAAATAAGTATCATTTGCTCAGGCTTTAAGGTTAGTGTAAAGCAACGATATCCAACAAAAGATGGCAGCACTATCTCCTTGTATGTCTAATGTATTTTTACCGTTGCACAAAATTCCAATGCTGCTCCTACAAATTCAAGCCTAGAGAGTTCTAACTTTCAGGGAAGAAAGTTCATAACCAATTTAAGAGTTTGATCAATGCCGATTTCTTATTTTCGTTTTTCTTCATTGTTGAAATCGCTTGATTGTTGTTGTGAATATCAAAACATTTAATAATGAAGCTTTTTCAACAATGAACCAAAATGAAAATAAAAGTCGGCATTGATCGGACTCATGATTTGGTTATGAACTTTCTTCCCTGAAAGTTAGAACTCTCTAGGCTTGAATTTGTAGGAGCAGCATTGAAATTTTGTGCAACGGTAAAAATACATTAGACATATATGGAGATCTGCTGCCATCATTTATTGGAGATCATTGCTTTACATTAACCTTAAAGCTTTCAACACTGTAAAAATAGGAGACACAACGTTCATCCAAAAAATGGAGCCAGCTGAGCTGCCTCCACTTTTTGCATTAACCTACATTCAGCCAGTTTCCGGTTGAACGTTTTACTTTCTGTAAAATTTCAAAATGCGTGTATACATTACATATATATGAGTGTTCCAACGTATTTCATTCAATCCGAGCATTTTTTAAAAGTAGAAAAGAATAAAAGGAAATATTCCTTTAAACTTAAAAATTTTTAAAAATAGTTGAAGTGGTTGGGTTTCGATCCAGGGTCCACAATCACACTGGTCAGACGCTCTAACCACTTCGCTACGAAGACAGTTGGTGACTCTGGTTTTCCGAGCGAGCTATGGTTGTACTGTGAAGGAGGTTAATTATTAACACGTTTTTTATTTTACTACGAGGAATGTCTCGTGAAAAAAAGGAGAGATACGTTTGCTACAGTTTAAAGATTTATACCCAACTTAATTTCCCGATCCACCAGTAAACTGTTTGCTGTTCACAGTGTGAAGACAATGTAAACACTCAAAATGGCGGGACGTTCAGTGACAAGCAAGTAACGTTACGCCTGTTATTGGATTATAGAATATCCAACTAAGGCTTAAACTTCATCCTCAAAAGTACGTTACCTCAAAATTGTTTGTTTAGCTTACACTTCGATTAGAAAATGACCTTGTTTTAAGCGTAAAATAAGTTGAACGTTCACGGACAAATCACTTTGGCCAGTTTCAACCCATTTTCAGTTAACGTTAAGCTATTACAAAGAAAGTGATTAACTTTAAAATGGAGTTAATTTTACCAATCTTTCCACTAAAAGGCTTACACTATATCCACGTTTAAGAGTAAATACAACAAAACGCTAATTTTCGACTTTTATTTCTCCATAAAGCGGAGTAACTTTCATCCATTTCGTGTTTCCACTTTTTACAGTGAAGGTTCCTGCGTCACTACGAGAAACTGAGCCCTATGAATGGACTAGGTGGGTGGGGTCAACTTATTTCCAACTGGAAAGGAGGTCGAGTAATATTTGATTATTTTTTGCTAAGGTTGAAAGACTCGAACAGAAGCTTATAAGTTGGTCATAAGTGGATTTTTTTTTTGATGGGGTGTAAAGTTAGCTTTTCAAAATAATGGAACACGTGTTTCAGCATTTTGTAATATTTACATTGGTTCCGAATGTACTGAGGTTGGGAGAGACTTTATAAATACCATGCAAAACTATAGATGATAAATACCATTATTAATTTTAATTTTTTTTGGTTTTTAGGAACTTAGGCTCAGGACTACTATCTACTATTATTTCCTCCCCGTCTGCATGGTCATTGAATATTTTCAACATTCTCTTACAATTCTGCTTCATTGATTGAATTGTTATTACCTAAACGATCTGATGAGATTCTAAGGACGGGACCTACAGTTTTTGGTAAAGTGGACTCGGAGCCACTGCGTTCACTTGATCACAATTCTGAAGGTTGCGAGAATTACACTCTTCTGAATTAGTGTAATCATCTCTTGTTTATAATCCCATATTATTATTATTATTATTATTATTATTATTATTATTATTATTATTATTA
>JAGDQP010004965.1:0-64646 GCA_022664845.1 Lepisma saccharinum | reverse complement strand
TATTATTATTATTATTATTATTATTATTATTATTATTATTATTATTAAAGGATAAGAATAATGAAATCACGACGGTTAAGATGGGCAGGCCTCGGATGGGAGAAAAACGAAGATCATATTCTATCGTTGTTGGTAAGTTGGTGGGAAAGAGGTCGTTTGGAAGACCAATGCGTCGTCTTAACGACAATATTAGAAGGGGTCTTCGATATGTAGATGTTCATTATAAAAACTGGCTTGATCTTGCCTAGCATAGAATCCAATGGCGAACGTTTGTTGCTGTGGCAATGAACTTACGAGTTCCTTAAGCCATAAAGTTAGTTAATGATTAAAGGGCTTGTCCACCGTGAATCAATGTTTGAATTTATTGCAATAGTTAAAAATCACTGAATTTGATTCTAATCAGCCTTTGTCCCAATCCATCACCACAAATAAATTCAGTGATACCAGACTTACACCATAAAATAATAACGTATTTATTCTGTAGTTTGTCAGAACGGCAAATCCATTCTGACAATATACACAAGGGTTCGCGTAGCTGCCTGCCACTTGATGTTAGGCTTTCGTTTAGCCTGGAAAGTTGCATATAATGGTGACACATGTCACCGTGCGTTAATCCACGTCGTCTCGACAAGATATTTCTAGTTTTGACACTCCATGAATGCATTTATAATATGTGGTAGGCACAAGTTGCTTTGTCATTCTCCCTGTTTTCTTTCTTCTTTTTTCATTTTTCGTTGTATATGTGTGTTGGGTGGGTTTCTTAACTAGGTTCAGTAATCTTTTTACACACCTTTACTAGAGGTGATAAATACGTTAATAATGTAAGATCATTGTTCAGTAGTAGAAAATACTTTTCTCGTATTAATTTCTTTTCTGTAAATTGTGTGAAACGATTGTTCAGTTTTATTTTATATTAGCTGATTTGCCTGTCCGTTGCTGCGGGGTGAATAAAATATGTTGTCACCGTCATGTCTATGGGGGGCTGAACTTTGACTTAAACGGCATTGGGAATGTTATCATTCATCTCAGCAACAACGAAAACTATGTATTCGACACTAATATAAGTCGTTTTCTATTATTTTTACATGCCACCCTTTCCCACCCCTTCCTAGGGGTGTGTTACCTAAGATAGCCATTGTTAATGAATTGAAAGTTATGCCAAATTTGACTACTTGGAGGTAGTCAACCCGTCGAACAACATTGTACTGTGGGTTGCCGCGTGCTTTGCTTTAAAATTTTCCATTGTCGTTACCACCGCCATTGGAATTCAGTGGACAATTAGATGGTCGTATTTCTGAAGATAATAATTTTAGTATTAAAGTAACGATACTTTCATTCACGTGACCTCAGTTAGTAATAATTTATGTGACAATAATTTTTATGATGAAAGTTTTGCGATGTGTAAATGTCTGGGATACTGAAATAATTCAGAAATATTAATCTAAATTATTAACGACAGAAACCAAAGACTTTATAATTACAAGAAGTGATAAATTAAAGACATTAAAACAATATATATATAACCTCTCTGTATATACATCTAATTTCTGCGTAATGTCTTTGTTCGGTCAAACGAACTTGTACGATCAGAGCCGAACAAAATCTGTATGTAGGATCAGTTATTCTTGGGCTCCGGCCCAAACAGTTACATTAACTACAATAAAAGGGTTCTTGCTATTCCTTGTGTTTCCTGGCTTGCTCTTTTCTTTTGCATGCACTGTCTTTCACACACATTCTACCTCCTTCAAAGAGGAGTCCGCGACACATACACTGTGGTATATTTTTATGTGTACTTGAGTTGATCAGTCATACTAATCAATCTTGCCTTTCAGCTAAAAGTGCCAAATCCTACGCCCTTAGCCGGAGAAGGATTTAACTGCCTCATTAGTGATATCTCTCATATAGAATCAGGGTACGTTCGGAAACGTTGCAACGCATGCATAGTCACTTTCAATTTTATATATAGAGATTCAGTAGCGATTATTTTTAGAGTTTTAATATAAGGGTATGCAACAAGTGCGCGTGCGATTTTGCTAACAATCGATAAGGCTCCAAGGGTCCCTTGATTGTATTGAAACCACCTTTCCAGCATGGTAGCTCCTGAGTTGAAATTTGTCGACAGGTGAAGACACCGATATGATCCTCAACTCGCCGAAACCTTTTTCCACGATACTTCAACCATCTTTGTAGCCCTTGTAGTGTCTTAGTTGAAACCTCAATCAGGATAGGCGGCTGCTGGTTTCGTTCCCCAGGACTTTCCGATTGCTAAGCCATAATTCTGCCAATTGAGTTATGGTCTCTTGGTAAAAGTGATGAAAAGACTATTTGGAATCTTCATATTGTCAAGATCTTTTACACAATTAGATGTTCTGTTTATTGAAGAAGCAAAGGAATTATAAGAAAGAATATAGAAAATAAGAGCCAATTTCTGAATCAAGCTCGTTCAGTACATATTGAACGGTCTAAACTATTTTTTTCTTGTAACTATACCAGTCATTTTTATGAGCTCACAAGGATAAATAATACGTTGATCAGTCAGTCACACATATGTATATTTTAATTGAGCTAGGAAGGACTGCCAGCCGGACACCCATTTTCAGAATACCATAAGGACAGATGAAAAACATTATTAACTCAGAAACTCAATGAGTTAGAACTATTCCAGCCTTCGTGGTCCAGGCGACAACATTGCGGACTTCGGATCGGTAGGGTAGGTACGCGGATGAATTGAGATTCTCCAGGGTTTCCCTAAATTTCACCAGGCGAATGCCAGAATTGTAATTATACGCAAAGTCCTGGCTGATATCTTCCCCATTGTCTATCTAACCCATCCCAGCCTGATGCAAAGGTGTCGAAAGTCCTTAAATAAATTCAAAGTTAGAATAACTTTTTTTTTCCTGCGAGTTTTATTTTAGTTTCCTTTATAACGCTTTCCTAATGGCAAGTACATGAGCTTGTGTTGTTCTCGAATTTCCAAAGACTAAAAATCATAGTATTTTCTTTATTTTAACTCTTCCAATTGTATTGATATTATATGCTACGTATTTTTGTTGCATTTTTATCCCCTTTTAACAACGACGGATTCAATTCGAAAGGAAAAAGAATGATGATGATGAACCTTGTTATACTATGATGGAAACAAACCATACACGGAGAGAACACAATTCAAGAACACATTAATTTGAATATAAGTCAATGGTTTAAAATAAACAAAAGTACTTACAAATGAGTGAATAGCCTTTCCATTATCAATTGCTCCAATTTATTGCAGTCCAACGCCCCATATTCAATAAATATTTATGCAAAATAAAATCATTTGGATAAACCCCGTTTATTTCTAAGCACGAATGGATTTGGAAATATGGCGCTGCGCGCATTCAATTGGAATCACCATTTCTCGGCTATCATTCCACGTTGTTTACAGTTCCGTGAGCAGTGACCAAAGAAAATACCCCCCTTCCCCGCCCAAAGATATGATTATAAGGCAAATAAGCGTCGGATCATAATAGTACCGTAAATACAGTAGACTCGCGATTATCCGAGATAATTGGGACCGAGACCACCTCGGATACGGGGAAATTCGAATAATACGGAGGTTAGGTGCTATTGTCGTAGAAATAACGAAATAAACACGTGAAAATGAACAAAATTGGTTTATTGTAAGAAAAAACAAAAATTACAGACCTGTAAGCAAGTAGAAACATGAGAGTATTTCTTAAAAAAGTCTTTGATTGTTTTCTGAGTTAACCTCTCTCCTCTCTTAGATGATGCGATGTTACGCCAACGCTGAAGAAACAGTATGTCATGTGGCGTACACTCTATCTCGCTGTAATTGTCCCGCTATTAAGAGCTTTATTTTTTTCTTCCTATGACTGGCTCGGTTGACCGGGACTCGGATAATCGCGAGTCTACTGTACGGTCCTAATTGTAATACGCCAAATGCTATTTTTTCTTCACATTTCCTGTCAAAATCATTCTTATATCATCCATCATATATATTAAAATAGTGTGCTAGGAACGATTAGTGGAGGTTAGGAAAGCCAGGTTCGATTCTTCTCTTTTCAATATCCCCGATAGGACGCCGCCATTTTAAAGGTTGTGTTACGACCGTCTTTACTATTATGATCGGCGTGTTTACAAATATGTGCTACTTAGGCTGTTTTTATGCAAACGTCGTTTTCAAGCGACTTGAGAACAGTGTTGTCAGGTGGAGGGAAATTTCCCGGAAAACGGAAAAATCTGGGGGAAAAAAGTTAAAGGGAAGAAAAATAAACTGGAAATTTTGTTGCAACTCTTTTGCACATTTTTTAAAAAAAATTTCATTAATTTTTAAAGAAAACTTAGAATCCGGGAATTCTTTTAAAAAGAAAAACGAATTTATTTCCAGTATTTTGAAGAAAATATTACCACGGGAACCTGACAACACTGATTAAGAATCACACGAACAATGGAAGCAAATTAGTGTGTTTGCGCGAATGTCACCTGATTTTCTGCTGCTGCGTTCTCAAAGACAACCGTCGACGATCTACAGAACGCGAGAAGAGAAAACAATGGATATGTTTACAAACAGCGTTGCCAGGCGTTCTTAGGCCAGTTGCTCATTTTCCCTATATATATCATGTACAAAACGCACTGCCAACTCCACCATCATCATTTTTCTGCCTTCGTTTGCAGTCTGATTTCAAGCTGTACGCGGCAAGCGTCATGCATAAAAGCAGCCTTAACTACGAAAACGGGAACTTGAATAATCGGTATCGTACGCTGGTCGACATCTCTCAACGTTCCCGTATCTAAAGAAGTAATTCACTCCGTCATACGAACTCTAAGTAAATTACTGTTCTCAACGAATATAGTGGTATGAATTCAACATTGATAAATTAAAGTAAATTAGCCGAGAATTCTCAGTTCGCCTAATAGACCAGTCAAATGAGACATTTGACCCGGAAGAAATTTGAGAAACCATGAAACTTGACATGTGATCAACTAAACAACCTATTAAAACAGCCCATCATTCCAGGCTGTGCTTCGGAGATTCTTAATTTCAATAAACACAACTAATAACAATTTGTTAAACAGATAGAAAAAGCAACTTTCGATTATAACATATAAGTAGTCGTTACTCTAAGGAACCATAGATGACAGCACTATAGCTGTTTTATAGAAATCAAATGATTGGTTTCTTTTAGACACATTTATGCGACAGTTTTCTATGGTTTTGTTTAAAAGTATCTTTTGCACGTTTCCTGTACTGTTTCTGTTGTAAATCAATAGACAGTTACTTGCTGATAGTCTTTCTTAAGAGAAATTACAGACAGTTAATAGTATATTGTACTAAACTACAGAAAGAGATTTATGAACCAGAAAAAAGTAACTCATAGCAATTGATGAATCAGATTTTAAGTTTGAACGAGTGTGATACAGGAGTTGTCCAGAATAAAATAATAGCAGATCACCATTGACAATATCTTCAAATTTTCATTTATGGGCAAAAATTGCAACAGTGCTCCAAGAGCAAGTCTAAAGGATAGGGAAATGAAAGAGATCAACTAGGCCTATTCCTGAGGTACCATTCACCTCGTGAAACAGAAGAAAACACTGCAAAATTTCAGTATGGCCCGTCAGTATAGGGATCGAACCAGTGTGCCTCGCCAATGCCGATCGAAATCTGCAACTATAACAACTCGAACAAAGAGACTAGACTTTGTTTAGACATGTACCTCGCAGTTTAATTTAGAATTTACATTTAATTTGTAAAGCCTTTAGGCAACTTTGGCTCAGGCCGGATGGATGGATGATGAGATGAATTTGTGGAATGAAGAAATTGGGAGGAAACGGGAGAACCCCGAGAAAACCCACGCGCACGGTGTTTGTCCACCACAAAGCCCACATGGCGTGAGCAGGGTTCGAACCGACGACCTCTAGCACTAGAGGTGAGTGCTCTACCATTGACCCACCTCGGCCCAGTTTAATTTAGAACATACACACGGGCTAACTGCTATTGAATGATAAGTTTACTACTGAAGATAGACATAGAGCTTTTACTCAATACAATAGCAATTATTGTCCATAAGTTAGTGGTGAGTAATTTCCCTTGTTGCCTTGTAGGCAAGGTGTTTCTGGTTCGATTCCCAGTACATCAAATCATTTCCACTCAAATGAAGGCGATGGTAACTCACTTTGCCCAAAGACCTTTGGCCTTCCGTGCAGAATACTAATAATCAATATTGTCCACATACTTCTCCCAATTAAGTTATAAATAATCAAGTAAAGTACTGTATTCGTTTTGATCGGAAGAAATTAAAAACACGTTACTGGCATTCCAGTGTGAGAAGCATCTTCTGTTCCTTTCCAGCTGTTTTAAGTTCGCATTGATCTGCTAACTGTGGAACCTATCAGATGAAGCAAACCTCCCTAAATTCTTTCTTTAACAACACATGATGCGCAGTTCTGCTGTTTCGTTCTAAATTTCATTTTACGCAATAAAAGACTACCTTGTACATTTTGGGGCAACCGATATTTGATCAGCAAGCAAACCAGTGGGGGATCCAGGATTTTGGTCGCGAGGGGGCGCACGTGGCATAGTCCAGGGACATTTTCAATATTTTCTCGTTATAAGTGATTTTGTTTAAACATAAATGTATCATATTTCCCTTAATATCACTAAGTTTTGTCGTGGAATATGACACCGGTATCCTTAAAAAGTTCATATTTATAGATAAATTAGATTTGCCCAGAAACAAATCGAAGCTTTTTCTTAGATAAATCATTGAAATAATATTATAAAAATAAAGTATTTTCTTTTGAGAAGAGGGCGCGGGTCCCCTCTCTGGATCCGTCACTGCAGCAAACTGAAACTAGAGAATTACATTTGATTATTTAGATTATATAGACACAAGTTTAAGCAAAGGCTATGCAGCGCCATTTTGGACAACACTCTTTAAATGACCCTCGTAGAAGAAAGAGAACAGCTGTTTTTATATATATACATATATTTTTACATAAACTTTCATCACTATTAGCAAATAAATAATTTTCTGTTTAGCATTTATTATATTTGTAAACATTGGATCCGTGGAATCAACGAACCACAAAACACGAATTCTAATATTGATGAGTATGAATTACGATGTGATCTTCATGACATGGTTAGGCGAGGAAAACGATGCCGGAATCTAACACTGCATAATTGTGATAAGAGGCATAGCTTATCAATTTATCATTTAGCAGGTCCAGGGGCAGTTAAAAATTAAGATTCACCCAGATTATCCTGAATATTCAGAATAAAAAGAAGGGCAAGTAAGAAACTTCGCTAAACAAATGTGTAAGAAAAACTTTCTGTTTGTATGATGGGGTCTGTCAATCGTGTTGGAGGTAGCCATTTTGGATTCATCTCCAGAATCATAAGTGGTTCATTCCACGTCAAATCATCAAACACTGGATGCATCACTATTAGAAAAGTCTTATTTTATGTACATGAGTTCCTACATGTATGAGCATATCAGAACATCTTTTTTTTTTTTAAACAAAAAAAGAATGTTATGCCCTTATTTCTCCTGGGGCGACCATGTTTTCAACATGGCGGATGGCGTCTTTTTTATCCCATATACATGCACGGAAACCTGAATATCTGAAAAACGAGAAAAGCTAGAAAGCTGAAACAAAAACCGTTGAGTAGCTCCTGAAGCGTATTTTGAAGTTAAGGAATCATTTTTTAAAAAATGAAATCCTTTATTCTAAAAAAATAGGCTGAAAAATTAGTAACGAATTGTATAAAATTGGAATTTTAAACTTTTTTTTTTTTTGCGTGAAGAAGTTGAATATAAGTCTGCAAATTTTTGTGATATTTAGACCCAAAATTTTGGGTCTGCATGCAAAAAATCATGGTCTTAAATCACATCACTTTATTTCAACAGGGGTTCAAACATGGTCCTTTGCGAAGAAATGCCGGATTTCGAACTTAAATATCTTAGATGGGCCCTCATGAAAAAATCTGAAATTTGGTATGAAGAAACCCTTGTTTGTGCCCAGGTCATAACCAAAATTGAAGACCTGAATTACAAAACATCCTAAGTCCATCGAAGTATTTTGTTTTTCAAGGGAAACCAAAAAAAAAGTCCATGGACTTGGGATGTTATTCTATTCAGCTGAAATTATTTTGTGTTAAGAAAAAAAAAAGGTTTTGCGTTGGTGTTAGGATGTAATATCATGCAAGTAGATAGTAGCCCTTGGAACATAGATGCCGACGAACAGAAGTGTTCAATTACTTCCAATTAGCTTGTCATGTTCAATATACGTAAACATTTTTTTTAGTACTTTATATCAGTATTTGAAGGCGATTGGACAAGGGGCAGTGGTTGAATATATGATTGCAAGATATTACCGGAACAGGATAAAAGAGTGGTAATAGAAAAAAAAATGTGGGGTTAATTCCTATGCAAAAAATTTTCTTTACCCTCTTTTTTTTATTGCTCAAGGTTTTTTAATCTATAATTTTTTAAAGCAAGAAAGAAAGCAATACGCTACGGCTAGTGAAAACAATAGATCAAAAGTTTTCACTTTATAAATAGCGCTATGCTGTCGTATCCTAACTCGTAAGTTACTCTAAAGAATGAAAATAGACAGACCCATTACTTTTCATAGCTTGTTTATAGAATGTCTACGATGGTACATTTCACAGAGGGTGTGTGTGTGTGGGGGGGGGGATAGGACAGAAAGGGTCCTTATCTTTATTCCACTTCACTAACAAAAAAGATCGTTATGTCATTGTTGGGAGTCTCATGACAATATTACAAGGAAAGCAAAAAAAAAAAAAAAGAGTTTAAGAAAGAAGCCAAGGTTCGTTAGCCAAATTCTCAATTTCTTATACACGTAGCCATTTCCTCTCCTTCTTTTTTTTTAACTTTCTTTTGTCGTTTCCTACGACTTAGAAAGAAAGAGCTTTCTTTAATGAGATGGAAGCAAGTGGCTGAGAGGGATGTTACCCAAATGAGTATTGATGCTGCAGGGTTGGGTTAAAAGATGCGGAAAGAAATAGCACACAACCGGATGACCCTGTCTTCCATGGGTTCTATTAGCACTATTGCATTCATAATTTACCAATGGGGGAAAATAGTCCAGGTCTCCTCTTACGTATAGCGTCAAAGAAAAAGTAGTCTTCTCCCTGAAAGAAGATTACAAAAAAAAAGAAGAAGAAGAAGTACCCTTGCTCATTTACGCTAATTTAATTAAACGATTAAGTTAAATGAGGAAAATGGAAGACACACAACTAGGTTCTTATTTTCTACCCTCACCCCACACACTTTCAACTTACATGCTTATGCCACTTTGTAACGAAATTTCCTCATCCCACTTGTCCAGTTTCCTTTTCTTTTTCTGATCTCTTTTTTTTTGGGGGGGGGCGTTTTTTTTTTTTACTGTTTCTAAAACGAAAAGGACTCAGTAGAAAGTCCAGTACCGAGGGAAATGAATGAATGAAAAAAAAAAAAAAATAATAATATCGTGGAGGTTCAAGCCTATCACGGCTTCGCCAGGTTAATTGTCTGGCTGATTAGTGTACAAGCGATCCCCAAGCTCGTGCATTTAAGACAAAGGGATAAAAAAAAAAGAAAGCACTAAGAAAAAAAGGAAAGCAAAAAAGAAAAAAAAAAGGTTTCCAATTAAATTTATGCCGGGAGGACACCCCATTCGTCTTTTTCTCCACAAAGTGAGAGGTTTGAGAAGGGAGGCGTTTCAGGACCTATCGCTTTGCTCTACGAATTACGAAAGATATATCTATGCGGAAAGAGAGAGAGAGAGAGAAGAGTACAGAAGGCTTTTCTGCTTCACTTCCGTGGGTGCATGGTTTCTCTCTCTCTCTCTCTCTCTTTCTGGATAGTGTTTGGTATGCTACTTGCCCCATTCAACTAATAGCAGCCGAAAGTAATTAAGGTACATTGGAAACGGAGAAGACGTTCCAGGGAGAAGGAGATACTCTGAGGAGAGGTTTAGTGGCGTATTGAGAGCATGCAAAAGACGATGGAGGATTTTAGTTTTGTAGAAAACGGGAAAATTGGGAAAGTGCTAGACGAGCGGCGAAAGGAGGGGGAGCTAAGTAAGGTGCATATGGTGATGGTGTTAGCTCGAAAGAAGGAAGGAGGGAAAGATGGTGATTTCAATAGGCAGAAGAAAATCCTGTGGATTTTGGAAAACTGGAAGCGTCGTGGCATCAGAAGATAGAAGAAAAAGAAGAAAAGATCACAGTCTTTTTCCTTGTTCTTTCACCTCCCTCAGGCATTTTAAGTACTGGAAGTGGTGGTGGAAGGTCTTTCTAACGCCACTTCAACGCCGCCTACTGAGGAAAACTTTAATTAACTCTAGAGTGCGCTGTGTTCTTCTAAGGGATCACCCAGGGATCAAGGTAACGAAATGAGAAATTCACCGGAGCAAAGAAGGAAGAAAAGTCTGGCTAGAGTTGAAGGCTCATACGATGCCCAGGGGCCCGATATCCGATACATCGAGACTTCTAATGCGTATGAATAAAATAACAAAAACGGGTACAAGAAAAGAAAAAGAAAGACTGAAGATGAAAGAAACAAAAAGAAACAAGTAGTTAACTGCATAGAGACCTTTTTACTCTAGTTTTTTTGTTTTTATCTGATGTGATCGCTACCGAGCACATTCAACCCTAATTAACTTTATAGCATCAGTTTAAGCGACAGTTTGCTGTGAGGAGGGAGGGGGAATACAGAAAGGGTGTAGAAATTTTCGTCCTCTCCTTTCGAAAAGAATGGGTAGATTGAGACATAACTGTAGCAGCTATTTTCCATTTTTAGTTCCCATTCGAAGTTGTAAGATATTTAATAGAAAGCTCGGATGAATACAAAATATAGCGACGAAAATTTTTTCTTGTTTCATTTTCAGGAGCAGAAACAGATACAGTAGACTTGGGGAACATTACAATTCTTCGTACTGTATAAACAGAGCACAATCCATATTGATTAATTTACAGACTTTTTGTAAACACTGTAAAAATAAGAAACTTGTTTAACACATTTTGAACACATCTGTAAAATTATATTGGTACTGTGCTCAAAACGTGTAATAGGAAAAGTATATCTTGTCTTGTTGAAGGTGAATTTGATTTTTTTTAAAATCAATTTCGTATTATTGAGGAATACGTACTTCCTAAACCCTTTCTAAACACTTCCAAAACCCTTCCTAAACACTTTCTAAACACCTCCAAAACCCTTCCTAAACACTTTCTTACCACGTCCTAAACACTTTTTAGGTAGATTTCGAAGAAAAATCTACCTATTGAGATCGGTACGATATCTACATATATATAACACGCTAGCGGCCATAATTTTGAAGATATTCGAACCAAATGTTAATATGTTATTTCTAGGCTTAATAGCTCGGCTAAGTTCGTTAATAAGCAAAATCGGTCCAAGAGGGTGGTCGGGGGAGGGGTTGCAATTTTGAAAATATATATATCCATATACTGACTGACTCATCCATTTAAATTCACAGGCCAAACTACTGGAGCTAGGAACACCAAATTTGGTATGAAGGTGTGGGACCATGAGTAGATAAAGGAAAAAATCCGACATTTTGAAAAAGTCGCCATCTTGGATCCAAAATGGCCGCCAAACTCATTGTTGTATAGAATAGAGAGCTTAAACCGCTGGAGATAGCTAAATGAAATTTGGCACGAAGGTACAATATCACTAGTAGATTGCGAAAATATTACAAAATGTATCCAGAGACGCCATCTTGGTTACAAAATGGCGTACTTCAAAATCCATTGTAGATACCGTTTGAGCTAGAGATACGAAATTTGGTGACTATTAGCTTGAGAAAATATCGAAAAATGTTGAAAACGGTCCCATCTTGGATACAAAATGGCCGCCGAACCCATTGTTGTATAGAATATACAGCCTAAACGGCTGGGACTACTGAAATGAAATTTGGTGTGAAGGTACACTATCATTAATAGTTACGAAAATGTTACATGATGTATCCAAAGACGCCATCTTGGATCTAAAATGGCGGACCTAAAAATCCATTTTCGACACCGTTTGAGCTAGAGATACGAAATTTGGCATAAAGGTATATCTTAACTAGTAGTTTAAGAAAATGTTATAAAATTTTGGGAAAGTCGCCATCTTAGAACCAAAATGGTCACCCAAAAATCATTTTCGACACTGTTTGAGCTAGAGAAATGACATTTTATTTGAAGGTGTACCTTCACGAGTAAGTAACGACAATATAAAACGTTTAAAAAAGGTACCATCTTTAATCCAAAATGGTCGCCACAAACTTCGAGATCTACCTCAGCCTGTAGGCCTGCCGAAAGAGATTTTTTCAATATATAACGAGAAAAGTGACAAGTTTAATGTGTGCTTCGCAGCTCAGTAATTTGAATCAATATATTAACATCGAAACAGTCCCATACCGCTTCTTGATATACTCTAACTTGTGTTCAGAATTATAAAAAATGAAACAAACTATCAAAAGTTATATACAGAAGGTGCTCTCAAAGTGTAAACGATGTGTTTTTTTTTAGTGAACCGCAATGTTTTGTCTCCTTTAAAGGTTTTTGAAATGTGAACATGGAGAAGAATGTAAAATATAAGAAATTACGAAATGAAGAAGCGCTCTGAGGAGAATAGGCGAGTGACGAACAATACTGGAGAGAATAAAGAAGCGAAAAGAAAACAGATTAGGGCATTGGCTGCGCAGTGATTGTATACTGAGGGATGACGTTTTGGGGTTACGTTTTGGAATTCTGATTTATTCTACTGTCACAATATTATTCAGTAAAGCATAAAATATAGCGTGTATTATTTTTTAAATAATGTTTAACCGTTATTGCTATAAGTTTACAATAACTAATAAAAGAATGTAAAATTAGAAGAAGTCTATAAAATAGAATTCTCTACTACTTTTTATATACGTCCCCTTACGTTTATGCAACCAACCAACCATTTTTGATATGAGTGTTTCCTATCAAGTAAGGGTTGGCTTCACGGTAGAAAAGCACGCAACAGAAATAACATCTGTGGTAAAAACAAAAGTGTTGAGCAGTAGAGAATCAGTGACAGAAAAATATAGATTGCAGGATCTCTGAATCTTTAAAATTGTCTAATTCTTTCTCCTTATCGACACGTTTTATTATTATTTTTTTTTCCAAAACTCACGTATTCTCAAAGGTACTTGTTCACAGAATAACTCGTATGTACTTATTCTGCAAAGTTCATTTCATGTGATAATTATTAATACATGTTTCTTTTTTAGAAAACTTTGTGTCACTACATTGTTAAAAATTTCGGGAAAGTTCCTAGATAAATCCCGCAATGTTTAAAACATAGTTCCTCAATCTTTTAATACTCACCGGTCCGCAAACTACAAAGGAAAACTTTCAAGGAGCGGAAGGATGGAAGTAAGTCAGAGGTTTATTTGACGTTCAAAAGATTCCAGCACACCTACAGAGTCTAGTTGTTTTAAAAAAAGAAATATAAGGTAAACGCACCAGTAATGGACACTTTAACGACACTTTTTTCACCGTTATAATTTTTGACTCAAATACAGTTTAAATGTATTGATCAAAAGAGAATGTTCACGTTCTCCGTGCTTTCTTCTAGCGATTTCTACCCATTACTTCCTTAAACAAACACTATTTGAGAGGAAATCAAGTTTTTTGTCTAACATTGATTTTGTACCAGTGATAGACACGGAAAAACCTGAGTGTTCCAGCAACGGACATACTGTATAACTCAAAATAATTTAAATGATCATGGCTGAAGTTTCTAATGTGAGTACTAAACAAGATTATATGTTTAATACTGTTCTTCGATTATCTGATTGTGTCATGGAAGTCCACTGAGTGATCATTCCAAAGGTCCTGGGCTCAAAAAGAGCGGTCGACCATGAAGTTTTAACAGGTTTTTCCTCAGTCGTACCAGGGAAATGACCTGATAACACCTTCAACTTAAACCTATCCGACTTCTTGCTGCTTCCTTTCCTCTACCTTATCCCGGCCTGAGTCATAGATTCCTTGTGCCCAATAAAAATGCAAATTCTAAATTATAATGAATAGAGTCCCATACTAAAACAAATAATTTCATTAATGCGCATACTCGCATCCATCGTTGGAAATAATGTGACCAAAAGTGACAAACTTACGATCATGAAAAGTAAATAACCGTTCCTAAGTTGAAATTAAACAGGTAACAGAATTATTATTTCGTCCTCGCAGTGGAGAAGAGTTTAGCGCCCTCGCTTTTCGCGCACGTG
The DNA here is from genome assembly GCA_022664845.1 of Lepisma saccharinum. Taxonomy (NCBI): domain Eukaryota; kingdom Metazoa; phylum Arthropoda; class Insecta; order Zygentoma; family Lepismatidae; genus Lepisma; species Lepisma saccharinum. The sequence continues at coordinate 50,372 of JAGDQP010004965.1, read as the reverse complement.
CTCATGGGTGCAATTTCCGCTGAGGGCTTTTGAACGGAGTGGTTCGGAGCCCACTTTACCAAAAAAACTGTAAGTCTCGTCCTTAGAAGGTCACCAGCTTGGTTAGAACATTAATAACAATTCATTAAATCAAGGATTTTGATTTCAAACCAGCAATGAATAGTGAGTGACCAAAAACTTACTTTGCCGTACCGATAAAATGGACACCCCTGCTTTGTATAACAGATCCAAGTTATAGTTGAGTTGGCCATTAATATGTTTGAAACAAAGACATTGCATAATAAATAATAGTGCAGAACAACAAAGGAATTCGTTATTGTAATTTCACGAATAAAAAAGAGGGCTCTTACCTTAATCACTTGTTTAACAGAATGCATGAAAGGGTAGGTGCAAATATGGAACTGATTTCAACATCCTGTCAGAAGTATCAGATAGCACCAATGACGAGCGAATAATATGCAGTGGCATCAGAACATACTATATTAATTTTTTTCCACCTAGGTGAAATGATTTCCGCCGTTAAGAAAATCTTATTTTAAGTCTTTTCTATTCAAGTGTTCATTACTGGTACACTGTCCATTACTGGTACGTTTACCTTAAACTTTATTCTCTATTTTGAACTGTCGAAAACTACAAATAAGTGTCATATAATTAAATGTATAATTTGCCGAGGTTCAATACAATAGTTTCACCACCACCGGTTTAAAAGACATTTCAGTATTTGTATCGACTGCAAACGTTGAAAACCATCGACTATTTTCTTTTATGTTACTGTAAGGTCTCAGTTTACAGTTCTACTGTGATTTGTGCGCAACTGCAGAAAGGTAAAACGCCCTTTTATCTTAACATGTTTAATGCTGGTCAAGCGTCTGTTGTCGCAATATTAATCGCTTGCTTTTATACAAATGGAACATATTCTCAACGACTATTTCTTATTTTCGGAAGTTTAGCCCAGTCGGTAATACGATGGATTTCTAACTCAGCAATCCGTGTTCAAATCTCGCTTCAGATTTATGTATTTATTTTCTCTCTTGTTCTCAGGTTTCCTGAAAATTGAATGATGGTTGGTTTATTATTATTATTTATTAATTAATTTATTTGTTTGTTTTTGGAACTGTAGTTCTGCATACACTTTCATTACTTGTAACCGATTCTTTTAGATCTCAGTAGGGAACAGCGGAAATTCCTTTTACAGCAGTTCGGTGCTTCTGACATTTTGTTTATATGGATTTTTACATAAATATACGAAGGAACTTTCGAAACCAATATAAGGCTCCAAACTCTATTCTGCTCTGAGCCAAAGATACTTATAGGCCATAAACAAGATTCAATACAATAAATACAATGTATAATTATAAGTTGAAGTGATGCCTATGGCCTAAGCTTGTTAAAAGTTTGAGGAATTATGTCCCTCAGCGAGCACTCTTTTGGGGACAGTAGATAGCAGCCAGGGCAGTAATCTAGGCACTACCCTGACCTCGGAAAACTGAGGAAATTCTTGGGAAATCTCAGTCAGGATAGCCCGAGCAAGTAGCAGGATTCGATCTTCTCGCAAGTACCGATCCGATGTCCACGATGTTTACAACTGTACCATCTGAGACTGAGCGAGTAAAATTTATGAAAATTCAAAGATTCGTAAGCAATAAGAAAATTATGATCAAAAAGAAGAAAATACAGGTTGTTTTTCTTCAAAAGGAACAAACGCATATTTTACAATAATAACTTAGGGTCGACTCGGTGATAATATGGAGAAAGGTAATCAAATAAAAAGAGTCTGTCAGTTTTTATAGATTTACTATATTTAAAATGGCCGCATTAACTTAGGTAATTGAATTTAAGTCTGAAATTAGTTTCCCACTGTCTGGTTTGGTTCAACCGCTAACCTGGCTTGCAAACAGACGTACAGACACGCGTACACGTAAACGGACAGACAGACAGATGGACAAAATAAAATTTAGAAAGACTAAAATTGCACTGGAGCAAGAAAAATAATATATTTTTGATTTCCTATATTTAAAAAAAAAATCTATTTTTTTTCTAGCCTGAGTTTCGTGTTGTTAATAAGTTAAAGTCAGTCATTGGGCCATTTCCTAATTTGCAGAGTCTAATTACATTGTCTGTGCTTTCTTTCTTTTTTTCTATTTCATAAAGACCACCAACGATGTTAAAGTTGCGGGAAGACATAATACTCTGACAAAAAAACATTGTGTCGTAAGTACCAAAAAAAGTGTATATTTTCTTTTTTAAAAAAAAAGATTAAAAAAAAATACTTGCTTTACAAAATGGCAGTTAACACGCCCGAATATTATGAAAGATAACCAGCAAGGTCCAGCACGCAAGGAACACCGAAAAGCGAAGTCAGGGGAGTGGGGAGGAGAGGAGATACATCTGCAACTTAAGCGTAAAGAACTCAGCTTTTAGAGGGCGTGACTGAATTAGCATTGGAAATTTTTGTTTTTGGAAATGACGGGTGCACAATAAATGTAATTTTAGACGGGATGAACAGGGTGCTCTAATAGTTTTTCTTCATTCATCTGTTTCTTTTTTTTTGTCCCGGGTTCTGTCACTTAATTTTAAAGAAGCAGGTGCCAAAGCTTTCTTTTTTTTTAAAAAAAAAAAGAACGAAAAAAAAATTAAGTTGAATTACAAACTACAAAGGAAAAAAGAAAACGGTAATCTGTACGAGTATGTCCAAACATTCAAGTTAAAATTAGTTACACTGGAATTGTATAGCGGCTGGACTATTGTATTTTCAGCTTAATTTTTACTTATAACACACTAATACGCTTATTTATAATCTCATGTCGATGTGTTGAAACCATTGAGCTGTACAGTAAAACACTGGAGCGCTCGATTGCATTACAAATCTAAGTTAGTATCTGAAGCAAGACACAAGAGGAACCTAGCGGCCCTAGATCAGTTGGTAGAACCTTAGTTTATCGATCTGAAGGTCCTGGAAACGATCTCAGCTGCCGCAGAAACTGACTGACAAGTTTTCTTTCCAAGGATTTTTTCCTCAGTCAAACTATTCAAATGATGGGTTGATATCTCGAAACTTGGCCATGGCTGAGTACTTTCCCACAACCTTTCCCTTAAATTAGTCCGCACCTGAGTCAGAGCTGCCTAAAATCCATTCGACAACGAACACACAAGAGCAAACAGTAAATTTCTTTTGACCATTTTAAGCATAATCCAGTTAAATGCAACAAATTTCCCATTCTAATTTTTAGTGCTTGCTGTTACCGTGTGACCCGCTTTTTTTAATTTATGTCTTAATTCTGGAGTTACGCCAAATAACATGAATAGGATGGACAGATCAATATGTACGTAACAGTAAAATTTAAGACGTAAATAAAAGAAACGGGCCACACAGCGATAACAAACTTAAAAGAAAAATAAATACGATAAGAACTGTAAGTTTGGTCTATTTTTGAATAAACTAAAAATCGACAAAAAAGAATAACTGATTCTGCTTGCAGATACTAATCGATCACTCCAGTGTGGTTAAATACAGTTGAATGGTTAAAATTTTCATTGTTTGAAAAATTATGGGGAAATCTGTTTAAATAGTGACTGAAAGTGTACAAAAAGTGATGAAATGTTTCATATTGAAGCGTGGAAAAATGTTTTTATATTAAAAAGTTTTTTTTTTTACATTTTTTTTATTGAATGCAACAAATAAAGCTTCCTGGGAGAGAGGGTAAGAGAGAGTACCATATTCGTGTAAGGCTGGCTTTTCATGTTCGTGCTAGTCGCGTGTATCGCTTGAGATTTCTATGAGAAACCAATAGATATACTTAAACACATGTTTCAATTTGTTACTCAGATAAATTGTAAACAAAGCAGCGACTAACGCGTGCATGAAAATCAGGACGGATGCGATTGCAATATGTCGAAAAAAATGTAAAATGGATATTGTATTTATCGCGATGATATTGAATTTACACTCAGATTCATAGATAATGGCCAACAAGAAAAAATCTTTAAGATCCAAAATGTTCGATGATATTGAAGTAAGGCTGGCTTTTCATACACGAGCTAGCCGCGCTCTTTGCTTGCGATTTAGCTTAGTAGTCAATTGAAACACGTGTTGCAAGTAGAGCACATAATAAAACATGTGTTTCAATTAGCTAATCACCCAAATCGCAAGCAAAACAACCAACGAACGCTTGCATGAAAAGCTAGCCTAAAGCTAGACTACCGTACTCATCGCAAGCAAAGCATCGCGTCAAGCGCTTGCATGAAAAGCCGGCCTAACTGAACCCATAGTGAACGCAAATTAAAACTAGGTTAGCATTTTGATTTGTTCGAATCACCTTAACTCGCATCAGTGTTGCCAAATGCTATGTTGAAAATATTTTACTAGCAAGTAAGTGCTGAAAGTTGCAGAATGTAAAGTGTACCGAACTCATATTGTATTCATATACTGTTAAGCCCCATGGTCACTTGATTCACTCACTGACTGACTCATCCATATAAATTTACAGGCCAAACTACTGGAGCTAGAAACACCAAATTTGGTACGAAGGTGTAGGACTATGAGTAAGTAAAGGAAAAAATCCGACATTTTGAGAAAGTCGTCATCTTGGATCCAAAATGCCCGCCAAACCCATTGTTGTATAGAATACACAGCCTAAACGGCTAGGGCTACAGTAATGAAATTTGGCATGGAGGTACAACATCACTAGTAGGTTATGAAAATATTACGAGTAGGTTATGATGTATTCAAAGACGCCATCTTGGATACAAAATGGCGGACCTTAAAAATGCATTTTCCACACCGTTTGAGCTAGAGATGCAAAATTTGGTATAAAGGTACATGATTACTATTAGTTTAGAAAAATATTACAAAATGTTGATAAAGTCGCCATCTTGGATCCAAAATGGCCATCAGACCCATTGTTATATAGAATACATAGCCTAAACGGCTGCAGCTAGAAACATCAAATTTGGTATGACGGTACATTACCACTAGTAGATTACTAAAATATTGCACAATGTATCCAATAACGCCATCTTGGATCCAAAATGGCGGACATAAAATTCATTTTCCACACCGTTTTAGCTAGAGATACGAGATTTGGCATAAAGGTGGATTATGACGAGTAGTTTAGGAAACTATTAGACTACAAGATTTTGGAAAAGTCGCCATCTTTGATTCAAAATGGCCACCCAAAAAACATTTTCCACACTGTCTGAGATTCTACATGAAGGTGTACCATCACAAGTAGGTCAGGACAATATAAGAAAACGTTCAAAAAGTCGTCAACTTGGATGCAAAATGGCCGCCCGAAAACCCAATTTCCAAAACATCGAAGCTTTAGAAACGAAATTTTGTATGAAGGTGTACGAGCAAGAGTAGGTTACAATAAATGGGGCAAACCTCCTCTTTGGGTGCGCAGTAACCCCCATCCACCCGTGGGAAGTTGCAGATGGACACCACCATGGCGGTGTAGTCCCGCAGACAGATTCTGGTTAAGATAAAGGGGGCGCAGTCCCCCATGGGGTTCTGGGGGCAGCGCCCCCAGCGTAGCAAAGTGAGTAGATTACTTAAAACTCGTATATTGACGTAGATTAGATTTTTAAATATTAACTACTGCGTGTCTAAAAAAGAGGTGTGCATGGCTACAATGATTGATTTGTGCCAAAAAAAAGAATAGATAAATATATGAAAAATTGTCATATAGTATGCTACTTTTGAATTTTTCACATCCGTAATTGCTATAAATAATATAAGTATATAATCTTCATCATCATGGTTTTGGCTGTATCAAATCAAGTTCAAATTTCTTTATTCATCCTCCATATGCTTTTCTTTTTATTAGCTTATGTTTTTTTTATCCACTTCATCTCTTCCTTCAATCATATTTCCATTGCGTCCTTCAATGTACTTTTCATTCCGCCTGAACAACGGGCTTAAAAAGTCAAATTAATTTTGAAAGGTTTCTTTTTGAGTGTTGTTCAGAATTTGAAAACAACGCTATTGTGGGAAATAACTTTCTTGTTAAGGAATTCAGTGGAAGCATCCCGTTTAATTGATTGATTGAATTTTTGTACCGTTCGAACTTCAGCTGAGTTTATCGCCTGTGCGATCTCAGCTTTCAACGAAACGCGGTAAGGGTTGCAACTTATTTTTGTAGTATTTGGTTCTACTTTTGACCAGAAAGATGGCAAGAAATAATCGATTGGGATAATTCAGTCCTAGGTGAATCTCATTTTGTGTTGTTCGTACCAAAAACGGATAGAAATTTTGCATGTACCCAATACTTTGTCGTTAATCCATCCAGAATCTCAATTAGAATAAATGTTCTGTCTTTATCTTTTACGCTTTCAAAACCGTTAAGACTTTCTTTGGAGAAACGATCTTATTCGGTTAGATATGTCGATTTTAATGTAGTACTATAGTGGCTTGGTCTTCCACTATTCCAGGGGGCGTAAACTCTGCTGCTTGTGAATCTATTGCAGCGCGGCAAGGAATTTATTCCGCCCCCTGCCCTGTGTCATGTCGATCAAGTAGATTCTAGTTCATATGAGTGAAAATGTGAAGCTATAAAAGATAAAATGAAACATCTAATTTTGGTGAATGTTCCAATTTTGAAAGTTTCAATTAATTCTTAAATTGTCTAAATTGGCCCCTGTAACTCAGAACCACTAACGCAAATCGGGCTCAAATCCTGTTGTGAACACGCTTCCAGCATTTATACATAATTAGCCCAGGTGCTACACCGATACCATTACAGGGATGTTAACGAAGGTACACAGATGATGACGCACAAACAATTGGTGTGATTTTGGTCCAAATTTGTCTTTGTACGGATGCCGTAGCTAATCGTGCACAAATAAATCACAAGTAATTGATGTGGTTTTGGTCCAATTGTACCGTTTTGGTGGTGGAGAGTCCTCAAAATCAAAAGAAACCTGTTAGGTTCGGAGCTAATTGTGAACAATTTACACACAAACAATTGATCTGATTATTTGGTCCAATTTTGTCCAACGATATAAATTCACTTTATCTGAAATTATTAGAAGGTAAGAGTACCGATTATAGCCCGGCTCTCCAAATATGGCCCACCCCCAGATCTCTACAGTTTTCTGTTGGTGCTACTAGATGTTACTGTAAGCTATATCCTCATAACAAGTGAAAGCATTTTTGCGCGATGCAGTTGTTTGCGAGTGGCATGAGCGGTAGCAGCTTCAGTTGAAGTGGCATATTGAGCATGGAAATATTTTGCTGTTATTTTAGCGAGGCAAGTAATGTTTCGTTTCAGTATCTATTTGTTGAAAACCTAATCAATATAATGCATGGATAATGTAGCTATGTGCGCATATGTGAACATAAAATGTGTGTAACGCAATTCGTTGCATTGTGTAACTAGCAGGCGCCAGTAAAAGCTAAGAGATCAATAGTGCGCAATATGGCCCACCGTGTCAAGCAGGAAAGATTAGCCATATTGGGTAAAATATAGTCATAACTGTTTAAAATGAAAGAAGTGGGTATTTGAAATGTTTGTACTGAACACTCATGATCATAACGTTTAGTAATTGAAGCGAAGATAATGCCAGGTAATAAGGAAGCTATCAATTTCAATACAAAGAATAAGATTAAAACCAAAACAAAGCAAGTGTCATCACGTTTAAAACGACCAGAATTTCAGCAGCTTGCCTCTAATAGTCCTGAAGAACCGGCATTGTTCTAAGTCTTGTGAATCTTGGTTTTGTTACCTTTGCAGATATGCGTCTTTGTGTGTCCTGTAGCAAATACGTTCATGAAGAGTGTGTTGGAATCACCACTAAATATCACGGCCCATTTCTTTGTCCCTCATGTGAGACGTGACCTTCTAAACTTCTTCCTTTGTGTTACACTTCTTGTTTATTTATATTGTTTTCTTCTTGTATATTCACTTGTTCTTTACCAATTTTTGGCATTTTGTATGAATACAATATTCTTGGTTTTGCAATGTCATATACATTATATTATGTATGCTTGTAATGTCTCAGTATGTAGCATATATGATTAATACAGAAAGATTACGCAACTTTTGCCGTACGTTCTTGTTTTCTATAGCGGGCCATATTGGGAACACCATGTTCCGAATATGGCCCACTGGCAACATTTTAGTTTTTGATTTATTACATTTTTATACATTTCTAGGAAGCAAATTTTTTTTTTCATTTCTTCAAATAGTCTCCCAACTTGATGGTCCAGTCGATTCGCACGAATAAATAGTTTTTCTTATCAAAAAAAACAAAAAAACAACAAAATTAAGGTGGGCCACATTGTGTGGAGCCTACCTTACTTTAACTTCAACCCACATCAAGTTGCCTGAAAGCATCATAATATTGCAATACTAATTGCTGTGAATACGAAATCAATAAGACTCCAATTAGGAAACTGTCCTCTTGTGAACATCTGTACAAATGTCTCCTAAAAGCCTCACTTTCTCTAATTTTCAAAAATGAAGTCACGCTAGTTGAGATGGGGGAAACAAATTGCATACTTGTTAAAGTGGTTCATCGCTTTTTGTGTTGCTCTCAATCTGAGGAAATTACACGTGAAAGACAGAATACGTGTTACTGCCATCTCTCGGGACTGTGGGAGATAGATTTGAAACAAAAAAAAAATAAAATAAAGTTCAACCTGCTCTTTGTAATAAAGAAACAAAATGTCATGCACGCAAAACACAGCACAGCACAACACACCAATAAAGAACAGAGATCACTAACGTCATCTTGAGTCCTGAAAATAATAAGAGAAAGGACTTCCTTTCCAATTAAAGTAAGTAACTGGCGGTATACGGCGAAGGGCGTGATCGGATGTTGTCACGGAAAGCTAGCATGGACTTTGATTGCTTTATTAATTTGATGGCTAAAAATCTGCATTCGAGATAAATTGGTTCTTGCTAGATGCCGTTCTCATATCCATAAGGTCATATAAATCCTCCTGTGGCTATCATTATAACTTAGATTGAAGAGAACCAGAGATATAAGCCGTCATGAAATTTTTCATTGTTCCCTTCAAATTATTTCTGAGTTTAAATCAACTTCTACGTGCGGATGTGTAGTCTATTTGGTACAAAGTGACTTTACTTTCGTTCCTATTTGATCTAATTACAACACCATCTACATTTTTATAACCACAAACAACCAGATTTTGCCGCCAATTTTCGTTATGCGTCATTTTACCGCGTTGGTGTTTTGGTCCCAGTGTTGCGGATTAATATCACATGTTCTCGTCTTCCATCTTTGTTGTTCTGGCCTCCCATTTTCCTCCCTAAATCAAATTTTATGAAGTCATCCATACGTGTCTTCCATATTTTTAAGTTTTTTTGCTTCTCCCTTGAAAAACGAAGATCAATGTTATCATTTAGGAAGCATTATACAATTTTTAAGCCAGAAGAAAAACAAGGAAAAAAGTTCATGTCATTTCTGCTTAATGAAAATCTTCCGATAAAGAAAATAGAGCGGGGGAAAATATTGGTTAAAAAGAAAAAAAACAAGTATTATGCTGCTGCATCCATAAAGATTAGTAATATCTTTCCAATTCTCCATAATTTGGTAGAAAGAGACAAGATCATAGTTTGACTTCACCCGCAAACTAAGTTAAGCTGACGACGACAAAAGAGAAGAAGAAGAACGGTGTGCGGGCGATGAAAACAAGTGACTGCACAAGATGTTGTAGATCAGGCAAAGTCGCTGAAGTAAAAATGTTCGCCCCTGATGAAGGATTAAAGCGGCTTTATTGGGCAACTTCCCAAACCATTTTTTTTTTTTTTTTGCTTCGTGAATTGATGAGCAAATTTCTATTAAATTTGACCGAGGAAGAGTTTGGTTGTTGAGGGTGAAGGAGGGAGGGAGAGCCTGGAGTTAGATGCAGGGTGTCAGGTGGGTGGGGAGTAGTGGTTAAACAAGGAATGGAATGGGAAAGAATGGGGGGGGGGTCGGGGAAGAGGAGGAGAGTGAGGATGATATGCTTGTGGAGGAATCACCGGCTGGAACAGATTAAGTTTTGAAATCGATGCGGAAGAGGGCACGGAAAGTCGCGATATTAGCAACTCGGATGTTGTTTCCTGCAAGTGGAACACATGCACACACACATGCACAATAAGCGAGAGACTCAGAAATAAGGGAGAGCCACTTATACTCACACATATTAACCAAAATAGAAATCGAAGTCACACAAAATGTATATCGGTGATTCGGTGTTATCCAGTATAAAGTTAAAACTATTTATTAAATCATAAACATTGGCGACCTCAGGGTGGCCGAAAGGTTAACACGTTCGCTTTCTCGTGTAATCATGGGTTCAATTATTGCCGGGTCCATTGAAGGTAGTAGTTCGGCGTTCACTTTACAAAAAAAAAACTGTAGGTCGCGTCCTTAGAAGCTCATCAGCTCGTTGGTTCATAAATATTGGCAGAAGTATCCTTAGTTATAACTTTTAGACATTAGATGCCCTTACATGAAGCTGTTTCGTCCAGAAATACGTAGACACATGCGGCAAAAGATCGGTAGTGACTGATAAGGATCTGTTTATGTAATAATAATTATTGTTTTCTTTCCTGTTTTTAAGGATTTATTTGTTAACTATCTTATAACCGTCTGTTGACTACGGCTAATTTTCATTTTGAAAATTCAACATATTCAATTTTTTGGAGAATCAAAAAACAACACAAAAGCAGCATTTAAACCCCGAGAAACCAAAGGAATTCGAAACAGAAGCGGATAAAAGACTTGGTTATGAATCATTCGTATCCAATAGAAATTCGATTCTTTATTAAAGAAAATAGTTTCAACTTTTTTTTTTTTTAAGTTACTTTGACAACACACTTATTAATTTGTAAGTTACAGGAAGTCAAGATGCTTTCTACGTAAGCCAGAGCTAGATTTAGCACCCGTTGAACAAACTTTGGATCCACCCGTCGGTCCTACATCAAACCATTATTTATTTTACTAATTTTCGCACACTTTGATTAGTTCGTTTTGACCCCCCCTTTAGTTTAGGGCCCTGTGTCTATATGGGCAGCTCGTGCATCCCTAAATCCAGCCCTGACGTAACGTACTGTGGCGTTCGTGTCTACACTTTAAAAAAAAAAAGTCACACCAAAAGCACTTGGAACATAGACGCCAGTGATTTCAGCGTTACTGTTTCGGTGGATACAACGTAAATTTACGGTGACTCTACCGTTTCGGTAACTGTGAAATCGTTGGACATCTGTGACAGTGATTTCACAGTAAAAACAACGGATTTTTTTTTTTACATTGTACCTTGTTCAACTGCTACGAAATACAGTTGAAATCATTGTATGACCGAAGTACAGTCAGGTGAATCTCAGAAGTTTAGAGAATTGCAATGTCTGGCAACCATATAGCAAGCAGAACATGTAATTAATAAATTATTTGATAATAATTATTTGTACAGTATGATGGGTTCGCAAACCCACATATTGCAATTTTTCGTATTTAGTACATTTCCAATTTGCCATTTTCATGAATCTGCATATACTTCGTACATGTTTTCGTTCACTTAGATTTCTAATAAGTAACTTAACTCCCTCACTTTGTTCTTAATTATTTAATGAGAATTTACTATAATCATTTTAAAATGAACTTGAAATATTGGATACAGCTTTAGCTATTCCTAATTCATATTTTCTGTATACGTCTTGTTCATGTACTACACTTTTGAAACTAATTTTGTTACAAAATTTTATTTTTATTTCGAATATTACAAAGTTGAAGACTGAAGAAAAATATTAACATATTTCTTTCAGGCTTTCCTTTATTCCAAAGCAAAAAAGGCTACTAATTCTACATGCAAGAATAACATTTATTATCCACACTTTCAAGAAAAATTACATTAGCACATTAGCGACATCTTCTGTGCAGTGAACGCAAGCGCGCCCTCATCATGATCTACGTCACGTTCCCAACAACGACAATCCATTCGTAATAGATCCTGATACAACAAAGCCTGTCAGCCATATTTTATCCAGCCAGAAAAAGAGAACGTGACCCGGAGTTATTTACACTTTTTGGCATAAATGTGTGGAGCAGCCAGGAAAGCGTAGATTAATTGGCTGTATGGTTATGTCGGACCAAATAACTTGGGGAACAAAGTTTTGAAATATATTACACACTGTGAAAAGGAAGGGGGGAAACATGAAAAAAAAAAAAAAAGGAGTACGGAGAAGCAACTAGGGTTAAATATATGTCCAGGTGAGTGTTCTAAAAAGAGATTCCTTTGTTCTATCTTTCCGTGGGTATATTTTATCACACACACAATTTTTCATCACTACAGAATGGCGGAAATAATTTATCTTGTATTCAAGCGCCAACGGGAGGGGAAAAAAAAGCAGGGATTATGACTCAAATTTGCTTACTGGTTAACTTCAAATATTTTGCCAAAACAATATTATATAATCCATTGTTCAAAATGGCAGACAGGCAGTCTTAAAAGGAATAATAATCTATTCGCTTCTTTATAAGATTTTTTTATCCTTTGTGTTTTATTCAAGGTGAAAAATAGTGCTACAATAGAAGGGAAAAACTAAGATGGCGCCGCGGTTGGTGATTTTCTTTCTTTTTATTTAGATTACAAAATACATAGATTTGTTTCTAACAACCCGTCATGTAAAATAATAATAATAAAAGGAAAGAGTCATGTACAAAATCTTATAGTGAAATAAAATAAAATGGAACATACATCAAGTTAATACAGAGTAGTTGACTGTATCTGATGTTGCTGAAAATTCATAAACTTTTCTTATATTAAAATTACCTGTTAAAGCATTAATTGTACCTTACCTACTGTTTTAATAGCCAATGATATGTGGTTAATACGTTTGATAGTATGTTAATCCTAATGCTAATTATCGTAATAAATTAACGAATTGAAAAATTGTTATGTAAGATTAGGTTTGATTTATATTGGAGTAGTAACGTGACACTCTATCAGCATTATACAATATAGCACAACCCAGAAGTATTCTATTTTATTTACCAATATCTAAACACTGTTCAAAATCTTCAAATTACGTGCGCTTCTTACACATTTTAAATCAGTCCATTTTTGGTCACTCCTATTTTATTTTTTTCACCGCCGATCACTGTTTCAAGACATTTTGTACATAGTTTCACGTAAACCATATTGTTCTAATTCGGGCGAGTCACCTCAGGAGAATACAATGATCTATACTTTAACTGGACTACCCGATGCGTTTTTAGCGTTGAAAAAGAAAATATCTAACTTTACTTTTCTTATCTATTTCCGTGAAGTGTGTAAAATTCGAAAGGAAGTAAATATGTATTAGTACAAACAAAATGAAGCAAAATAATTTTTAAAGCATGTAATTAAAAAAAAGGAAGACTTTACTTCAACGGGAATCGAATTAGGGCAGCCTAACTATAGCCATCCAACGCTCCATCTTTACGTCAAGCCGACCGAGAGCTACTGGCAAGCAGTTTGACACTGACCTTTATTCTTCACGAAGTTCAGCACAACGCTACCACTCTATGGATGATTTTGCTGACGATTTAAGACGACTTTAATATCAAAAGCCGGTTTTAGTAACCTAGTGAAGAGGACAAAATTTGGTGGCAGCAGGGATGAAACCCGATAGTTTTCGGTGGTAGCTTTTTTGTTGTTGTTGTTTACTCATCCCAAAATATGGAGAACAGAGTAAATCTGCCACTTTTCTCGTTGTATATTTTAAAAAATCCATGTAAAACATGAGTGTACTAGAGTTTATAGGGGTATATTGGGCAGAAAATATAAGAAAATACAGAAGTGATGAAAAGTTGACTCACACTGTACAAGAAACGCATTTCTTTTTTTACAGTGTATCTGTGCGTGTGGAAGTATTGTGTTGTATGAAGCGAAAACGTAGAAGTTAAAATAGGAAGTGCTGAAAAGAAAATTGCAGACAGTCAAAATATAGATCTGAAGATGAATGAAAAAAAAAATCAGCTGGTACACTGTAAAAAATAATACACTTATCTTACACTTGTTGTTCCTGAAATTGTGTTGCATTTGTGTAAAACAAGCAATGTGTACTTAAATAAAACTTGTTCTATATTGATGAACTCAGCCTTCGTGGTCCAGTCTGTAACATTGCGGATTGGATCGCCAATGGGGAGGCACGCTCTGTCGAACCCAGCCACTGACAGTTCTGATTGAGGCTGTCCAAGGTTTGCCTCAGTTTGAGCAGAAGAATATGCGGATGGTATCTCAAATGCGGTTCAGGCCACTACTTTCCTCGTCCCTACTCCTGGAAGAATTATTAGCCCAGGAACACCTCAGATATGTTAATGTAGCTTAGGCGAATGTTTAGCCCCCCCCCCCCTCCTTCAAAATAAAATAAAACGAAAATTGATTAAGTTCAAAATATAAATACAAAAATTTGTTTTTGTAAACTTGAAAATATTTCATTTAGAAATGAAAGAATAAACTTTATCTATATGCTTGCTACTTCACTTTTACAATTTTCTTTTTTCGGTATTGCTTTGATGATGCCGTCGTTTGCCCCCTCCTTATAACGTGACAAACAGTTCGCCTACGTGATTTAGGTGTGCAGAAGCATACATACAAGGAGATAGGGAAAGAGAGAGAAGAATAAAAAAAAAAAAAAACTGGAAGTAAAATGTATCTGTATAAGTAATATGTTCTACGAGACGAAAGCGTTCCTTCATCCACCGTATTCACCCGCCCTTTAGCCACGAAATCAGCAAATTGAACAATACCGAATGAAATTAAGGAAGCGAAGAAAATAAATGGGTTTTAAAAAGAAGAAGAGGAAACAGAAGATAGATTTAGACGTGGAGAGACAGAGACGAAGGGGGGGAAGGCAACAAAAATGGAATAGCAGGCGGACTAACACGAGCAACAAAATAAGAAGAAAAAGAAGATGAAAAAAAAAAAGAAGAGACTGTGGAGGCTTTCTATTTGGTATGATTCGCCTTCTGCGGCCTCGTAATAACAGGAAACGCACTCGAGTGAGTTGAACAGGTCAGAAAGTTTTTGAATCATAGTAATTGATCGGAAATTGCTACTGAAAGGAGATTACAATTATATATTGCTCCTGAATATTTTCGAATCACACTCTGCCCTCATGCTTCCTGATGTAAAGTGAATTCTTTTTTCTTTTTTTTTTTCAAGAAAGAAGAAGATAAGGGAACACAGTTGTAGCACTTCATGTTCTCATCTTCTTTATCTCTTCCTTATGTTTGAACCGAGAAATTATAATTTAGGGATGTCGGGGGGGGGGAATGTTTTCCGTCAGGATGGGACCGGGATGTTAACAGAATTTTTTTCCCCCAGAATATCGAGAAATTTTCGGGATGGGGAAATGGACGGGAATTCCCGATTTCGAAATTCCAGAAAATTAGTATCGAACTTTCTGAAACTCGAGACATTGATATAGAATTAAAAAATTTCAAAACGATACACAGAAACTATCTGCAAATATTTTTTTGGCTGGGGTTTCAGGTTACTATGACTACTGTCAAGTGTAAGAAGTGGCCTTCCTTGACATAGAAAAGCAGAAACAAAAGTAAAAATTAAAAGCTTAAAATTTTGCATGTTATGACTTAGTCTAATGTTAATTCACATGTAAGAATATTTATCTACACATCTTGTTTTTTTTTTAAAGAAAAAATAAGAGAAAGAATTTTTGTACATTGTTAAAAAATTTCCGAAACATTCCTGGAAAAAACTAGGCAAGCATAACTGCCCGGAAATTTCCAATAACTAGGCTGATTTAAAGAAACCAGCCATCATTCAGTTTTCTGGAATATTTAAGCAAGAGGAATTTTCTGGAATATTTAAGCAAGAGGAAAAATAAAAGCTTGAACCAGATTTGAATGCGGGCTGATCAGTTAGAAGTCAGCTAAAGTTGGAGAGGGTCTGCTCGAAGATTTTGAGGGTTAATACCCCCCCATTAAGAAAGTCTGACAGAATCTCTGGGCTTCCTGACAGGCATCGATGAAGCATAATTCTCGAACAAATTCAAGATGGCGGAGAAAATGAACACACATACGTGAGGCCTTGTGTAGCTTTCAGTGATTCCGCCAGAACCCCCACCTGTGTGGAGTGTCACTCCCCCAAATTCTCGAGAACACCCCAACTTAATTATTTTTTACGGTAAAACTCAGTAGAAACCGTGTAAAACTCCACTCACACCTTCCCAATTTTAACTTTACACCTCCCCCAAACTGAAAATCCTGGTGGAAACCCTGGTAACTTTGACTACTAGAAAACAGCTTACAAACATCCAAAAGAAATATCTTAAGTTGATCTAATATTGTTCTTTAAAGTGGTGGTGATGAACTGTGTGTCTTCAGTGTAGAATAAAAATTATGAATGAAATTAACGATTTTAAGTAGCGAGAATCCCCTTCCTTACTTATAAACACTACTAAAGCAATTTTTTGTCAGGGAGTGACTGATCAACAGGAAATCCATCTTTGAAAATAATCTTCATAAAAAAAATTGAAAGTGCAAAAAAAAAAAAAAAATGTAAAGATGGATATGGTTCGAAAGTGGGAATAACTGACAGCTAGCGTCTGCAAAGAATTATTTTTTATTAAGTCTTCCTCCATTTTCTGGAAGCTTTTGCATCAAGGGAAGGAGATAGAGAGGGACGAGGAAGGATTTCGTTAGTAATTAAAAAAGTTGGAAAGTTTTTCTTCGACAGTATCGCAAAGAAAAACGCGAGGAGAAAATGGAGGCAGAGATCTAAATGACTGAAATGAAATATAGGGAAGAAACCAGATGATAATGCGCCCTTAAAGAAAATAAAAGATGTATTAAAAAGAACGTAGTAGGAAAAATATATATATTTTTTTTATCAGTGAGACATTTATAAATATTCACCCCCTGATAATACATTTTGTCTTATTAGATTGAGTTGAACCCGTCATCCAGAAATCAGTTAAAAAAGAATCAACATAATCTCAGGAAAATGATATGTTACGATATCGGGATAATGGTGGTGGTGGTGGAGGGGGGAGATGTTTAAAGTTTGCCCTGGATCAGGGGTGTAGCTACGTGGGGCCCAACGTCCAAATAGTTCCACGTCTCCCCGAAAGTACATCTAATAAAAAACTTATAGTGTGGTGAAAGTTCTGAAAGGAAGTGGGAAGAAAAAAAATATTTTATATATATTTTCTTAATGTATATCTACAGTTAATTAATAACAAAAATGTTCTTCGATCAAGGCCATTGCAAGATAATATTTGGTCTCTGTACACCCCTGCTTCAATTAATGAGACATATTTTTTTTACACGAAGATCGAAGTTGTAATGGTCTGTACTCTTCAACCCTATATGAAGATATTTAATTGTATTATATTGTAGTACTTGCAGGTACGCATCCAGAAGCTGGATTTAGGGGGGATCAACGAGCTTTCCAGGGGTCCAAAGAGAAAAAGTCGCTGCATTAGTGAGAAGAACACTTCGTTCACAAATGCAAAGGGATGTGTAAAATTTAAGGTGGATTTTTGGTCTGATCGAAAATTAGAGTTTGTTAATGGCTTGTAGCAATCAGAGTACTTTGGCAATGTTGAAAAAAGGAATCACTGAGTGGAATCATTACTAATTATGATATTCAATACCTTTGCAATTTCTGACAGAGGTCGTACACCCATCAGGAGCAGTGACGAATTCGAAAGGGGATGCATGTCAGGGTAACTTGGCACTGCCTCTGAAGCATGTGATCGAGGTAAGACGACCCATACTTCTCTTATAGAAACTCATTATAAATCAATAACTGAAGTTACTGTAGGTATACGTAGATGGATTAATTACCTCAAATTGAATAACAATGCTTTGGTAAGAAACAAAAAAAAATATTAGAAGTTAGTACTTTACATCGAAAATGCTCAAGAAAGTGCCTGCTAGGCATGAACACATTTCTGGATTATCAAGAACATATACGGTAATCTACAATAATGCGATTACGTCCGGTTTCGTCTTATCGCGCTTTCACCACCCGCAATACAGTTTCAAATTATTTATGTGCCACGAACTTCCTAAGGCGAAACGGAACATCCCATTTTGCCTTATCCCGTTTCACCTTGTGCACTAAAAATTTCCCACCAGGAGGAACATTATCGACATGAAGGGCGCAAATTGCCGGAGTACGACAGTCGGCGTACGTCTTCATGGCAACGTTCTCGGGTCTTCTGAGGGCGACCTCCGCGTTGCCTGATTCAATTGGACTCTTTCCTCTTGATTCCGGAAAAGTTTTGTGTTCATTTCGCTTTTTCATGTGTTCTAAAGAGAGCAGAGATTGTCGTAAAAACTAGTTATCGAGACTGTCGTATAAGCAGAGTCTTCCCGAATGCAAAAATGTCTTTTTCACTTCGCGCAATCCATCTGAAAGAAAGTTAAGGAATTTGATTGAACCTCCTTTCTGGTTTTTTTTGGGGGAGATTTCTTGGTTTTATATGTTTTGTTTTCTTCTCTTTTTTTTTACGAGTGTACACAGTGTGGTAGAAAACGATTGTTTAAAATGGACATTTGCTGGTTGACGCTTTTCCCATTTTTGCACACAAGTATATTGGGATTTCGTGGACATCTTTTTTCTTTCAATTTTTTTTTACTTTATTAGTATCAGTTTTTTTAAACCTCTTTGTCGAATTTTTATGAATAATTTTAATATTTATTCATTTAATTATTTCAATTATTGTTTTATTTACTAATTGCAGTACACATTATCTC
This sequence comes from Lepisma saccharinum, assembly GCA_022664845.1. NCBI lineage: Eukaryota > Metazoa > Arthropoda > Insecta > Zygentoma > Lepismatidae > Lepisma > Lepisma saccharinum. The sequence continues at coordinate 31,655 of JAGDQP010004965.1, read as the reverse complement.
CTTTCAGAGAAGTTTGGAATATCTTCGACAACGACGAGAAGAGAACGACGAACAATCTGGAGGGATGGCACAGTAAGATGAATAGGAAGGTGCCCAAAGATCATCCGCGATGCCCGAAGATGCATCCAACCGAGGATATTAAAATAAACTATACTTGTAGCCTGAGTCCAAGGAACACGCGATAAAATCACATTACATCAATAAATCATATCAATGTAGCATGGTGTTTAATTACGTTGATAATGACCCTTCATGTCGATAATATTTCCTGGTGGGAAATTTTTAGTGGGATATTCCCTGGTGGGAAATTTTTAGTGGGATATTCCCTGGTGGGAAATTTTTAGTGGGATATTCCCTGGCGGGATAAGGCTAAATGGGATGTCCCATTTCGCCTTAGAAAGTTCGTGCTATAGCATTTGAAAATTGTATTGGGGGGAAGTAAAAATGCGGTAAGACTAGTGGAAAACCGTAAGAAAATCCCAATACAAGGAAAGGGAAGAAGTTTAGACAACAATCCAAGATTGGAATGTGGAAAGACGCCGCACGCAAAACTATTTTTTTTAAAAAGAGTTTCTGTGGTAAGGGACATGGTTATTTCTATAAATCAATAGTCGGAAAAGATTGGGTTCATTGCAAGAATTGTCAATTGTGGCTTCATGAGGACTGTTTTGGAGATTTTATGTCGAGTGGTGAATGTAGTGTTTGCGTTGGAAACAAATAGGTTTCACTAATTGCATACTTTAGGATTCATCTGCTTTTTCGAACATTGGGCATCGTTTATTTGTCATCTCATTATATCATTACTGTAACAATGTTTATTGAAGACTTTTTTTTTTTTAGCCAAATAGGTCTCACCATTGGTGACATATGCTAGATTTCGTCCACTCTTTCAAACACAAGTAGATCTAAGTATTATTTATGCATCAATGTTTACTTAATTCTTTATTAATTATACAAAGTACGCTATGGAGTCATCTTTGTCCATGATTTATTTTACAAGAGCCATCTTTGCACAGGGCTGTGGAAAGACTGACTACTTCGTACATGTCAGAACTTTGTTTTATTATGTCATTAATACACGTCATAACTAAAATGTTACTGTCACGCTGTAAAGGTAAGATAACAACGTAACAAACAATGCCTTTGATACATAGCTATATCCATTTTTGTTGTTGTTGTTGGCAGTTCAAAAATTTCCTTAATCTTTGAGCAAATGACCATAAAGCATCTTTATCCAAAGGACATAATATTTAATATAAATTATTTAAAGTGAGCATATTTATAATTAATATAGTGAATAAGAGATGTCGCATGCTATGGTGTAATTATATTTATATCGTTTAATATAGATACACCAAGATAATATCCAAGTTAGTTAAAGTTAGTTTCGTTAAGTAGCAGTAGTAAACTGGGATTGATTTGTTAAGGTCTTTCAAGTACGGTAGTAGGTTAGTTATCTAGAAGTTCTACACTACACAATGCAATAATAGAGAAATTCAAATATAAATACAGGCTGTAAAACATATGCAGTAAATATATAATATATTAGAAAATACGGAATATCTCATTAGATTTCCTGGTTAGCTTGTTTGGTGGAGGCACGGGTGTCCTGGTGGGGGGTCTGATTTTGAGAATTGATTAAAGGTACAAACTTATATTCTATATATCCCACATACAAGTAATCAGCCCATGGACGAAAGTAGCCCAAATGGGCTAGAAGGCCCACCTGGGTGTCCTTGCGGGCCCAGGTACTTTACTTTCATGCATGCAATCTTGGTAGCGGAAATACATTTTAAGAACAAATGCAATATTCGGAATCGATCAGTAACATAGATACCAATGGCTTTCGCATATTTCATCCTAAATCATGTCTAACTTACAAACGTAGAAGCTATTTCTTGTCACACACAAAGACATTTCCCAAATATACTTAGCTAATATTACAGGTCTCGTCCAGAAAATTGTAGTTTCATTTATGTCACTTCATGTTAAAGTTATCAACTTTCATTTGTTCATCTCTGTTTTGAAGTATCTGGAATGCTCACTGAAATGTGATTGTTGAGTCCTGTCAAAGATTTTCAATATAAAAAGTGGTAACGGTACTACAAGTTTCCACATATCGTATGACATATATTTCTGATTTGGTAACGGATTCCTTTCATGTAGTAAACTTGATCTCAGTAGATATCAACGTTCGAGGCAATATGTCTAGAATCAAATATATTTGTCGTAATATTTTATAAAGCCTGTTGACATTGTAACCTTATGTTTAAATCTGTTTGTAGATAATTGTATTTAATGATAACTTTGAATAGTAATGGGTACGGTATTGGACATTAGTCTATATTGTATTAATAAACTATTTTGTGAAGTGGTGGATTGGCGAAACTTGTTAAAACAGTTAACAGATTAGATTGTCTTGAGAAGGGAGTTTATTTGGGGCTCCTCGAGCAGTCGGGAGCCCAAAAATATACATTTAAGATTAATATTTTATTTGCTTTTTACCTTTGGCTCCTTGCGCCAGACCTCACTTTTGGGGGGTGTTATCCCCAAATCCTCGAGAACACTTCCCCCAACTTTTACTTTTTACGGTAAAAAATTCGGTAGAAACCGTGCAAAATTTCAATTACGATCTCCCAATTTTCACTTTACACCTCCCACAAACTGAAAATCCTGGCGGAATCCCTGGCCCATTGCAATATGGTATTATGGACAGTCCATAATAACGGCTCCTTGAAACACAGGCTGACAGACGAGGCGCTAGCTTACGTTGAGTATGCACTGAAAGTCAGAGATTTTGATAGTGGGAACCTTAGTGAGTATGGAAAAAAACACGTCGTCACCCCTGGGGGTGGACGATATAGTGTTCAAATAAATGGTATGATTTAACTCAGAAAGTAATACGATTGTGTAACTTAACCTAATAATAGAACTCTCTACGTATGAAAGAGAGAAAGAGAGAGAGAGAGAGAGAGAGAGAGAGAGATGAGAGGGGAATCGTGGGAAAACGTGAGGTTAGAGTGGAACTCGGGAACCCCGAAAATCTTCCTTCCTTGGAGCCGATTGAAGTCTCACTGGGACCGTCTGTGGCGCTGGTGTCACAGAGGCTGTCGGAAGAACCCCGAGAACCAAGTCTGACGTGCTGGTTAATTGCGACATTCATTACCCTCTCACCCAATGAAACAGGTCTGTGCGCTGGTAATTAACTGCCACAGATAATGCAAGACAGCGCACTCAGGAATTACGCGCGAGGAGGAGAATGAAGTCAATGGGGGTGGGGGTGGGAGGGAGGAAATCATCCTAGTGGATGCTCTAAGAGAGAGAGAAAGAGAGAAGCTCCAAAAATAGAAGACATAGCACAAAACCGAGAAGGGAAGGAAGATGAATCCACTGAGATTTGTGTACAAGTAAGTGTTACAGGGGAGGCGAGTTGTAATGTGGTTTTTAAATCTTATATGTTCTGATTTTCTTTTGTTTCATATCACAACGATAAAGTAAACTAAATTCCATGGGGACTAAAAGCCACATCCTACCTTGGCCTATTCAAAGAACATTCATTTAATTAATCCATACTTTTTCATTTCTGTGACCGGAGTCCGCTACTTCATTATTCAAGTAGCTGGAACTTTTTAAATGCGACTTCAAAACATGTTTGTTACCATAGCAACGACATGCTGTGTAAACTACTCACCCTTTGAAGTTCTTTCCATGAGTTTTAATTCTTCGTTATACAAGAGACAGTAGAATTTTAAACACTCAAGTGATGTAGATACATTGTCGTTAACATATTGTGCAAATGTGCTTTCTAACTCCCTAAATACTCGCGAAATTTTGGACACTTTTGCTTCCATCCACGAATTCTGAGTTCTATTCAAGAAATTATATCATTTTTTATTCATTCGTTCACAAAAATAATTCCTCAGGAGTCGAAAAAAATATAATTCGTCTTGAAAAATCGGATTCGTGTAACACGGAGAATGTTAGAATGTATTACATTGAATCCTATATAGATGGCAGAAAATTTACGAATATGGTTTTCCATCTAGCGGTAGAAATACGAACTTGATGATCACAAGGAAATTCATATATCTAAAGTTTTAATATGCCATTGAAAACATTTAATTTATCATTTTTAGGTTACTCAAGAAATTTACCTTTGTACTCAATAATTTTTACCTTGTACTCACGATTTTTTTTTTATGATTTTCACACACAAAATTTAAACAGCTTTATACAAGAAATTGTACTGTTCCTATTTATGATTTTCACAATGTTGACTAAACTCTAAAAGATCCATTAGTTCCCACCGTGAATCGATCTCGGGTCCACTTATACGGAAAGCAAGACCTCAGCGTAGTAGGAACGGATAAGAACGATGTACTCTAGTTTCGAAAAGGAAAACTAAAGGACTGGTTATTGGATCAAAGGAAAACCATCTCAGGTAGCAGAGAGAGAGAGAGAGATAAAAATGCAACAACTCTTTCAAATATTTTGCGACAGTTAACAAGAAAAAAGTATGTAGGCAAGATGACATAATAAATGTGAATGTTTGCAGCAATTAACCTAGTTGACACCTGGCAAACGTGAAATAACTTGCCTTGTTTTAAACTGACCAAAATACTCTAGCGGAGAAGGTTGAATGTAATCGTTGTTAGGGTTGATTACAATTTGAATAGTAAACTATAAAATAATAATAAAGCTTTTTAAAGACAGACTTTTCTTAAACAATTCATACTAAAAAGTAAAAACAAAAAATGTTTATGCATGAATAAAAAGAAAAGCATGGGGCACTCTCTCATATACAGTCACTTTATAAATTCTTTTGGTAATTCGTTTTGATATTTTTCAGATACATTTTTTAAAAAAAATTGATGTCATTTAACTTACAATATAACTAGAATTGTATTGCAATTATCTTGATAATAATTAATGTTTATTTTTATAACTATTTGATTATGTAAATCAGCAGCCATTATAATTTAATATTTGCTTCACCATAACCCGAACGAGATTGTACCCTGCCGTTAGATCGGTGCAAACAGTGCTTTATTGCTTTTGTGACAATAAATTATTTCTACGAACCACGTGATTTTTATTATTGAACAAGTTCTCTTCAACTTCGAGGGATTCGCCAAGCGCCCGCTTCTCCAGCTAGGAGTGGAACTTTGAACGCGAAATATTTCCTAGTTTCGGCAATATTTCCTTATTCACCTTCCTTTCTAGAATTCAACTGTGGACGACCGCATCTCTCTTCGAGGTACGGAATCTACTACATTCCTACATCCTTCACAACCTGTGGGCCACGGGCAACCGTTTCTCTTCGGAGGAGTGGAATCATAACCTTTCTGGGCGACCGTTTCTCCTTTCGAGGAACGGAACTTAGAGAGCGTGGTCTTTTCTCTTTGCATTCCTTTCACTACACCTTGTCTCCCAAAGTCGTGCTTGCCCGCTGTGTTGCAGAGGCCAACACCCATAAGGTTGCAGCGCTCCATGCTTTTATTTTTATTTATTCATGAAAAAAAAATATTTTTTACTTTTTAGTACGAATTGTTTAAGAAAAGTGCGTCTTTAGAAATTTTTTATTATTGTTTTCGAATTTTTTAAGTGTTCGGATATATTTCCTCAAGCTGTTTTGCAACCCAAACCCTAATGTGTTCTGCAATCAGTCAAATGCAACATCGTTGCAGGCTAGTATTTATTTTAGAATAAAGAAGTTCATATTCAATATATATATATATTAAAATATGCTTTTAAAATATACAAATATATAGAAATATATGAAAGTAACAATATAATATGGTATTGTCACCCAACTTATGTTGCTGTGCAAAATTTCATCGTTCTATGACGTCGGGAAATGAGTTAAATTAACGTTCCAAAATTTCAGGACAGCACGAACCATTGTGAACTAAAGAAAAGAATGTAAAAATGGGGTGGAGGAATGGTAACTCACAATATAGTATAGCTAAAGCATTTCCTTCCCTTGTCACTCCAATCTCTGGACAAGTTTTGTATCTCCTTTCCTGTAAAGTTAGAAAAAATGAAATACCCAATTTTTTTATATTCTTGCGACGATTTGTTTACTGTAGTATCCTCTACACAGATAAATGATGTGGTTATTAAACATGAATCGACATCCTTACTTTTGCAAGGGCAAGGACCGACAAATATATTTTCAGCAGGATATTAAATAAATAATAAAAAAAAAAACTAAGCGGGGTCTAAGGAATTAGACAGACATTTTGGGAGTGGTAGGCGTAGTCAGAAGTGTCTCGTGAGAGTAATTGATCCCTCAAGTAACAACATATTCATTCCACGTGTTCACCAGGGAACAGAAAATGTGCTTTAAATGCCATTTTGAAAGCGTTTATTTGCAGCTGCATCCGTGACTTAGACTGTAAAGTGTTGGCTTGCTGAGTGGGAGACCTGGGTTCGATCTCCGGCCAGGTAAATTTTCTTTTTTTTAAAAAAAAAAAGAACATTACTATATGCTGTTATTACTTGTGAATAAATTCTCCCTTGTGCTTTTATAAATGCATTTTCAACATTTCATATATGCTACACCGCTACGTAATACAGAGTGAGCGAAAGCGGGTTAGTGATCATGTTTATTTATTTTTTTTATTTTTCATTATTAGCGATGGACAAAATATGTCACGTAATTTCCTTTAAGAAAAAAAATGAAACACAACAAGATTCGTTGCAATGATATGCATCAAAAGACATTATTGAGAAGGACTTGTACTTTGTTTATTTACTTCCTGTGATGACGTTACAGGATTAGTTACTGTCGCGAGACGGACTTGGGAAAAATTGCTGACTGCATTTCGTTCAAAACAGCAGATGGCGTTAATGTTACAGAAGCACGAGTATAATAAAGAAAGCCATGTATACTGTTTCATGTACTACAAAAAACAACTTTTCTTCCCTATTTCTTTAGCTCCCGTGCTTTCCTTTCTTTTTGGTTCTGAAGACCTACAGAAGAAAGAAAAGGATACTTCCATGTAACTGTTCCAGAAGTATCCTCAGGTAGATATAACTTTAAGGTATGTTTACCAGTCAAATAGAAAAGCTGGTAGTTACTGCACAATATGAACCTGAGGTCACTGTGAAACAAACACCTATATAGTCACCACATACACCTTCTTGTGGGTTTACGATCACTGGTGGTCCTTCGTTTCCGTATTCTCAAAGAGGGAAAGAAGGTAATCTTTTTCTTTCTTTCCTATGGGCTTGTTTTGACCAATCACACACACACACACAATAGAACTTTTTTAGTGTCAAAAGATAGACCTTAAAATCAGTCATTGGAACGAGGGGAGGTCTATGAAAAGCAAAGTGCAAAGGAAACGTTTAAATGGTTATACTATATAGTCAAGGAAGTGATGTTCCTTCTTCATTGTCGAACTATTCTCTATTATAAACTTCGCATGTTCTTGTCTAAGGTATCTCCTATTCACAAGTAACTTAACCGCACTCTACACACTCAAGGCAAAAACAGGACCACCACGTAGGTTGGAGTTGGGGTTGGAATTGTGAGAGGTGACTGTAAGAATCAGCCCTCCTCTAAATCATTTAGTCTTGATTCTTTACGGTGAAGTACTGCTTACAAGGGACTGGCCCTCAATGTTCTTCTAAAAGAAATTACAAAATGGATGTATGGTATAAAAATTTAAAATAAATATTAGTATGGTTATAATTAATAAGTTTATATTTAATTACATAAATGGACTTTATAGATCAATGGCGTACACTTAAACCCGCATTTATTCATCGTCCCTTGTCATGGCGTTGCATCATAGCACTTTATCAACTTTGGCCTCGTATGAAGAATGTCCAGCATCGCCCACGCGACCTCAGACTCTCGTAGCTTCGCTCTCGCGAAAAAAAACCATTAAGCACAGCCTCGCGTCGCGACGGTGAGGGCAGATTAGAACATGGTTGGCTTCATGAGGACGGACTTAATAAGCTTCGACCTATATTACCTAACACCATCACAAGTTTGTAATATTCGGTGAGCATATTCCCCCCCCCCTTTTCCCCTACCTACCCTCACATGATGACAAATGACTCTCCTCCGTCTTCTGGTCGCTAATAATAACAACGAGATAATAATTATTTAACTCTTCTAATGTAGTTATTTACAAAATTCGTTTAAATAATATTATAACAATAAAATTAATTCATTAAATACAACGAGTAATTTTAATTAAATTACTGTAGGCTATTTGTTGAAAATATGTTAATTACACTGAACAAGAATGTAATACAAACTATTTTTCAATTTAATTATTTACAATATTGTTATTACATTTTGTTCACGGCTTATATGCAGCTTTAAGAAGACTCCTAGCTTCATCCATTTTTGGGTTCTACTTTTTCTAACATCACAAATGGCACATTGCAGTTTCGTGATAGATTTATAATTTTCACAATTACAAACTCTAAAATTTCCTAAATGCGTTTATAAAGTTTTTAAGAAGAAAAAAAAACAACTAAAAGTTAACAATTCCAATCACAATACAAAACTCTAAAATTTTCTAAATACATTTATAAAGTTTAAAAAATCTAAAAAAAATACAATTACATTACAAAACCCAAAGCACACAAGACACTTACATCATATAAGGACATACAAAAACACTTAATAAAGTAAATTAAAGTCATCAAATTTTGTCCTCGCTATTTAGCGTTTATTGGTTCATCCTCTTTGCCACTTCTCTTTATGTAGGAAAAAAGAAACGTAGATTTACAGAATTGAACCCTGCTATGTACCGGTATCTGTTAGTCAGTATATCGGTCCACCCGCCAATACGTCGCCACTAAGAACTAGCAAGTTCAAAGTTAAAAAAATCTCTAGGAATGGGCAAAAGCGACACTACAAACTCATTAGCTACGTTGAATAAATGGGCAGTTCTTTGAATTTTAAACACCATTTCCGGGAATATTCATCTCCTGAAGATATAAAGTCAAGTTGGGGAGAAAATGTTAAAATATTTTCAAAATTTTAAAGGTCTTTAAATGAATCTTTGGATCAGACCAGGATAGGGTAAGGGAGGGTAGCGGCCGGTATCTTAGTTAAGGTACCATTCTGACGTTTGTCTGGTGAAACTGAAGGAAACTAAAGGGAAATGTCAGTCAGGATGGTTGGCAGCAGGATTCGAACGAACGGTCCATTGCGGACCCGAAAAGACACTTGAATTTCCTTCATATACAAAAATTTCCGTAAATTACGCCTTCATGCATACTTAACACAAAGTATCTCCTGCCCATTAGCAAAGGTATAAATGACAGCGACGCCCTATATGTGACATAGACTAAAACAAAGTTTTTAAAAACATACTTTTCTTAAATAATTCCTACTAAAAAGTAAAAATTAATTTTGTTTATGCATGACTAAACACAAAAGCATGGGAATCTCTCATATACAGTCACTGTATAAACTCTTCAATTGGTGAGCCCCATGTTTTTCTTTTTAAAAATCATACATGAACAAAATTAGTTTTTCCTTTTTAGTGCGAATTGTTTAAGAAAAGTTATTTCATTAACTTTTTTTTACCAAAATCCTAAAGTGTTCTGCAACCAGTCAAACACCAAATCGTTGCAGGCTAGTATTTATGCGTATTATTAAAAAATAATTAAATATACTTTTAAATTATATAAATATATGAAAGTAACAATGGAATATTGTGTTGTCAACGGACTTACGTCACTGTGCAAAATTTCAACATTGTATGACGTCGGGAAATGACTTAAATTCACTTTGGAAAATTTGAGGACACCAGGAACCATTGTGAACTAAAGGAAAGAATGTAATAGTGATTGTGTATACAAAGACAAAAATAGGAATAAATAATGTTCCTAATATAAGCTCTAATCTTTGTTGTATTACTTCTAGTGTAAATTAACCTAACTTTAAATTACCTGAAGTCAGTTATTTACGAGGGGATCAGGCGGTTCAAAGGTGACAGTGTTTGGCGCTCTCTCTTAATGTTTTTTCCTAAATATTGTTTTCGTCTCGCGTTTTAAATAGCAATTTCTAATTTTTTTCTTGTAAAGTTCTCCCCTGAGAAAGTTGCGTTCCTAGGGCCGGGCCTAATGGGCCCATGCGTAAATCCGGCCCTGAATCTAGCACAAAATAAATAGTACAGCCCTGAAAAGGAAATTAAATAAATAACCCGACCCAAAATAAGTAGTGCAGTCTAGAAACGTTACCCAGCCCAGAATAAACAGTAGAACTCTGAAAAATAAGTTAAATAAATAACATAGCACAGAATAAGTAAATTAATAGCCCGATTCAGAACAAACAAATAAAAGGTAGATTAAATAGTACAGTCCAGATAAATAAATAAAGCAACCCAGAACAAGTAAATATTATAGCAACATAAATATACAACTCAGAATAAATAGTATAGCAAGGAAAGTACGTTAAACTACTCCAGACAAGTAAGTGGTCCAGCCCAGAATACAAAAAAAAATACAAACCAGAATAAATATTTCAGCCCAGAGACGTAAATTAAATAAGTTATCCAGCCCAGAACAAATTATGTAGTCAGGAAAATTAAGTTCAATAAATATCCCAGTCCAGAAAAGGAAGTTGAGTAAATATCCCAGTCCAGAATAAATTAATACTACCCAGAAAAATTATTACAGCCCAGAATAGTACGTTAAATAAATAACGCAGCCCAGAATAATTATTACAGCCCAGTTTAGTACGTTAAATAGATAACGTAGCCCAGAATAAATAAACACGATCCAAAATGAGTAGTACAGCCCAGATAAATCAGTTATGAGCTTAGAATAAGTGTAACCCTGACTAATTTAGTATAGCGAAGAAAAGTAAGTTAACTTACTTCCCTGTACAGTGTTGTTTACTTAAGTAAATAATCCAGCCCGGTATTAAAATATTCTAGCCCAAAAGTAACACAGCGAAGAGATGAATAGCCCATACTATTCATTAGAGTGTTTACCAGTGGGTTTTCCTTCTGTTTAGTTTCTTGCACAAGTATATAACTGCAGGTAATTGTTTGCGTGGCTATTTCCAGAAACTTTTCAAACTGTCCTGAAAGTGTGTTAAATACAACGCAGATTTATTAATGCGTCAACGTCATGATACATTGTTAAAGTTCCAATCAGCCTATATAATATATCGTGAAACATTTTGTCTTTATCTGCAGCCATATTGGCAACGAATTAGAGTGAAGTTTAAACTTTACAGTTGGGATGGGTAAGAGAGAAGTCAGCAACCATTCTGGTAAAAGGGGAAACGTTGCCCTTTTATCTACAAACGCCGGAATTAATTGTTCATATTTTCCCGACACCTTACTACTGATGTTTCTTCCGTTGTGCATATTTCCTGCCGGTGTGGCCGAAGCCTACTTCCCCAACTCATCTTTTGTTTTCTTTTTTTGTAAGAAAAAAAGAAAAAGCAACACTTATCATGGTTGTCCATCTCGCATGGAGAGACTCCAAAGTCCTTGATGTCCTTTTAAAACAACGTTTTAACAAATTTCCAACCATACTTTACGACTCCCAATATCCTTTTCTTCCGAAAAAAAAAAATTAAAAAAATGCTTAGCATGAGTGACTGAGTTATGTTCCGCCCCATTACCAAAACAAAGCCTCGAAAGCAGATGGACGTGAGAAATTAGAATTATTCATAAGTGTAACCATTAAGATAATGGGTACATAAGTGTAATAATCAATGTGTATTGTTTTTTTCGTACAGGACACACGAAAACTGCTGAACAGGGAATTTTTAGAAGTCACTTGGCTGATATTTGTTACGGCATTGTTTGTTTAATAAACTGTATAATTACAAAATTACTTTATTTGTATTCCTCCAGGAATAATTTTTGAATAAATACACCTAGTTTCATTAAAAGTTTTGCGCTTTCTGTAATAAATATATCTTACTATTTAAATATGTTATATTTAGAATAAATATACAGACAGGTACGCAGAAACAATTAAAAATCGACATTATGTATAAATGTTAAATGACTGTCTCATCTAGGATGACCTCTTTTATATATCAACTCTTCGGACAACACACACGACATCTATTTTGTTTCGGGAGTATACTATTATTAAAGGCTAAAGACTCAAATTAAACCATCACATTTTTTTTTTAATATACAAACAGCTAGTACAGCATAAAATTTACTTTATCAAAGAATTAAACTGTCTAAAAAAAAAGTATTTTTTTTTAGAAGGAAGTCTACGTCATTACCTTTTTCATAAACAACCTTGTGTATGGTAAAATGTTGAAATGAACACAGAAAAATTGACAGCCACCACGACCGGAACTTGAACCCGGATCTCCCAGTTGCCGGTTAGTTCAGGAAGTCTACGTATTGAAAGGAGTCTAGAATAGTATTTTTCACTCAGTGTATAGACCATATTCTCAGATCCTGACAACTTGACATAACAAAGCTGATAATTATCAATGAGTAAGGTTTTTTTTTTTTTTATTAATAACATGCTTTCTACTTTGATAAGCGTCTCTTTTTCTTCTATCGCACACTGAAAATGAATACTCACATCGTTACAATATCTATGCAGCCCTCTCTTGACTACAAACAGTCGAAAATATAAGCAGTTTAGGATACTTTTTTTTTTTTTTTGCCATTTGTCATTTGGTCAAAATACGAGGGCGTGCTGAAAAGTAATACCTCGTTTTTCTTGTGGAAAAAACTGCTGAAGTTATCGGTATAAACTAAAGCATTACTGGGACTTTAATCTTCAATTTTCAATAATTATTTTTCCACATTATCGCCATAACGGTCAACACACTTCTACCAACTTGTGAGCAGTTTCTTAAGGCCGTCAGTGTAAAATTGTTCATCCTAACGACGGAGTCACAACTGCACTTCCTGCCTCACTGCATTGTGTCCGAATTCAAAATGAAGGCATGTCAGATGTTGCTTAAATAAAAAAAAAATGAAAATCGGATAAGGTTTAACCACTAAACGAGACAAAAACATACTTATGGATAGTTCGAGAAAATGTGTATCTCCAATAGATAGAACTCACATCTAGTAGTAATCACTCTCACCCCCCCCCCCCCCACGTATTGGAAAATACCCCCAAAGAGAGTTTTCTGAAAGAAACACTGCATATAACAACTACATGCCTTACGCAATGTATTGCATCTTCTTGTACAATTTTGAATTTAATTCTTAAAGCCTTTAGACAATTATATTTCAGACGCCCATGCAGAAAACACGACACATTTACAAACTAAAAGGGTGTATCAATTGAATGACAATTTCTACATTTAGCAAAGAAAAACCGAAGTGACAAACGACAATCCTTTCTTCCATCTTGATTTCTCCTATGAGCATATTAAATGTTCGGATCGGATAGACACGAGCTCCTCAGCGTCCCCTGGTGAGTAATTCAACAACAATTCATCACTATTTTTGGTTGAATCTAGACAAGGAATTTCGACAAGAACATCGAAAGCTTTGAGTGAATAAATTTCAAAACACAGGCATCCTACGGGATTTTGGAGGTCCTAGAAGGATGCCTTCCTATACGAACCATCCAACATCTGAAACTAATAAATGCTTTTGTGCCTGGGAAATAACTTTTCGTTGAATGATCCATAGGATGAGATGTCGAATAGGCCCTCATCGCCTTAGGTCTACACTGTAAAAATTGGAAACACGAAATGGATGAAAGTTACTCCGCTTTACGGAGAAATAAAAGTCGAAAATTAGCGTTTTGTTGTGTTTACTCTTAAACGTGGATATAGTGTAAGCCTTTTAGTGAAAAGATTGGTAAAATTAACTCCATTTTAAAGTTAAACACTTTCTTTGTAATAGCTTAACGTTAACTGAAAATGGGTTGAAACTGGCTAAAGTGATTTGTCCGTGAACGTTCAACTTATTTTACGCTTAAAACTCGGTCATTTTCTAATCGAAGTGTAAGCTAAACTGGCAATTTTGAGGTTACGTACTTTTGTGGATGAAATTTAAGCCTTAGTTGGATATTCTATAATCCAGTAACAGGAGTAACGTTACTTGCTTGTCACTGAACGTCCCGCCATTTTGAGTGTTTACATTGCCTTTACACTGTGAACAGCAAACAGTTTACTGGTGGGCCAAGAAATTAAGTTGGGTATAAATCTTTACATTGTAGCAAAAGCATCTCTCCTTTTTTTTTTCACGAGACATTCCTCGTAGTAAAATCAAAAACGTGTTAATAAGTAACCTCCTTCACAGCACAAGCATAACTCCCTCGGAAAGCCAGAGTCACCAACTGCCTTCGTAGCGAAGTGGTTAGAGCGTCTGACTAGTGTGCTTGTGGACCATGGATCGAAACCCAACCTCTTCAACTATTTTTTTTTTTTTTTAATTTTAAAGGAATATTTCCTTTATTCTTTTCTACTTTTAAAAAATGCTCGGATTGAATGAAATACGTTGGAACACTCATATATATGTAATGTATACACGCATTTTGAAATTTTACGGAAAGTAAAACGTTCAACCGAAAACTGGCTGAATGTAGGTTAATCCAAAAAGTGGAGGCAGCTCAGCTGCCTCCATTTTTTGGATGAACGTTGTGTCTCCTATTTTTACAGTGTACATTGCACCAAGAGAAATAGATTTACAACTTGTAGCGGGGTTTCTTCCAAGGCGATGATCCCCCTTCCCGCTATTCCCCTCAGTGCAATATCATCGACCTAGTTAGTTGCAGTCGGCTGCACCAATGAGAAGACGTTCTGAGTTGTCAGTGAGAAACACCTGTAGATTCTTTGGTGACCTATCTCAGGGGATAGGGCATCAAGAAATCCACAAAGTATTCTCTCTGCCAATTCAGAACGCCTATTCAGAACCGGGTATATATGAACATTAAAAATATTTCTTAGTAACGGCTTTGTGTAAGTGTTAAGACTAAATCATGTGAGTAAAACCATTGTTTAAATTATAGTTATGATAGACCAACAATTACTATAAAATAAAATTATCAATAACAATTAACAACTGTATAGCGTGCAGTGATTCCGCCAGACCTTCCCTTGTGGGGGGTGTTTACGTCCGAATGTCTCGACAACACCCTCCCACCCAACTTTTAAATTTTTGCTGTGAAAATATCGATAGAAACCGTACAAAACTTCACTTATATCTTCCAATTTTGACTTTACACCCCCTCAAACTGAAAATCCTGGCGGAAACCCTGATAGCGTGTAAGTTTCAGGAAGGGATCGTGGAAGGGTATGTATTGAAAACGTTGTGCAAACTTAAAGTTTAAGGTGGTTAACTACATCCGGTAGTTAGACCACGTCTCTAACTATGTTCAGTCAATAACTATAATCCACTTGTTTGAACGGTGTTTAGGCATGTTTTGTGCAGACGGTATGTAATTCCGGGATACAATTTAACAACATCGGAATCTAGATATTTCATTTCACTTTTGTTAGCAGTCATATAATTTCGCTGTTCATTTGTTTGAAAATGTGGATGTAGAGGGTGTGGAAAATATAAACAAATTATTGACGATTGAAGGGGTAACCAGACGGGAAAATTTTCTGATAATGTTTAATGGTTGTTATCAGATTTAATAAATGTGAAATATATAAAAACGTTTCCAGTGAGTTAAACGTCATGTTAGGGCTCCGATACGTCCGAGTTAAACCCGCACAGTCCGGGTCAGTGTTCGATTTGTAGCGAGGAATGGTTGGGATTTCCCTCTTTCTGCCAAAATCTTCCCTGACTGTGTTGACAAATATTTACCTCCTGCCTGGGACATGGACGGCATACTTTTGAGCATGCCCTCGTATGATATTAGGAAACAATACAATTGTCAATTCTAGATAAATTAGTTCTTTGTCTTGAAAAGGCTTCTGTTGAAATAGGACTATAATATCGTAATAGATTTTCGGATCTCACATTTTTAACGAATATACTTCCCTCTGCGTGTAAGATCAATATTATATCATTTTTAAAAGACAAAATGTGACCATATGTTTGCAGTTTCCAAAATGAGTGTTTTGAGTAATTTCATCTGAACTTTTGCGCTCTTCCTAGGATAAGTAGCGATGACTTTTTTCTTTAAAAATTGTGGAAAATTTCACATTTAAATTTTATACGGAATTCACATTGCAGTCAACACGATGCAATCCTTTGCTATTAGTATGACAGATGTCGTGAAGACTTTGCACGATATAATAAAATTTTAGCTGTAGTTCAACTCTTAACTTCGTTCCATATGCCAATCATTTTTAAGTACCAGATGCGTTTCCCATGTTGCCAAGTTTTCAGAATTTCTTTGCACTTTTGACGGTCCACTGATTTTGACCTACAAGGTGTTAAAAAAAAGAGGTAACTGAAACCACAAAACCACCATGATTTTGGTTATCTTTTCTGAACCACCCTGTATAACCAATATGGATAACACTTTTTAAAGAGTTTGCTTCACAAAATTAAATAAAGTGATCTTGAAGAACCCTTGATTATTAAAAGTTGTTCCTAATTCACAGTTCATACCCTAGATAAGCAGAAACTTTTTTTTTTCGAGTTGATTTTGAGTTAGAATGCAGAATTCGCTTCATTCTATAACATATTGTTCAAAACATATTTGTACTGAGTCTTAAACGGATCTGTTCATCTTAAATTAACACACTGAAAACGTGGCAAAATGGTCGCGTCTGATACCTAAAATAATTTCGTAAGTAAATTCTCTCACCGCAGTAGCACGTAGATTGATTTATTAGTGTTGAAATAAACCGTTAAGTAAAATAAAACAGTTAAAATAACGAAAGATAATTAACACAATATGTATTTCAATACGAAAAAAGATTGATTCAAGCTTGATAAAACCGTTAAATGTTCACCTTTCGTATCTTTTATTCACGCGAAAACGTTGATTGAATAAATCGTCAGAAACGTGGACATTTAACATCTTTATCAAGCTTAAATCAACCTTTTGATATTGGAGTAGATAGTGTGTTCATTATCTTTCGTTAATTTTTACCTTTTTAATGCATTTTTTGTAGTATATGTTTACTCTTTTTTTTAAAAAAATAAACTTTTATTAATGATAAAAATGCACAGACATGTTTTTTTTAAATATTATTGTTTCAACGAAATTACAATTTTATTCTCCCTTATATACAACGTGAAAATGTAAAAGATTTCCCTCGTTCATTCCGTGTTTTTTTATTTCAAATATGTCGGAAATATATTAGAAACAAACTACCAACAGAACATCTTCTACAAAACGCAAAACGTTTCATCAAAATCCGTGTGCTCACTCAAAGATTATGTCCAGTCAAACATTAAAAAAAAGGTCATAAACACGCATCGAATTATGTAACATTTTTCTTTTCTTTAAAAGTTGGTTGGAAATAAATAAATAGTATGAGTAACAATGGAGAAAGAGAAGATGTTTACGATGAGGAAACTCGTTTCTAAGAACTTATGAATAAGGAGTTTAAAATTAGATTCATTAAAATATCTCCTTATAGAGTATTCTGTTCTGAGATAATCCTGATCTCGGATCTCGGAACAACGGATAGATATCTGGATGGCGAATAAGGTCCGGGTGAGTGAATATCCAAATAATATCATGTGGATTTTATCCGTTATCACCATCCCGATATTATCCAGAAATCATGACGTATTCATTTCATATGTGGATATTGAATCTATAAGACAGAGAGTTCAAATTCGTTAGAGAAGCCATGTTTATGTTCAGAGATGGAAGTAAATCTCTTCTTGACCCATCTTAGGGAAATAAATTTTATCTGAATGGGAAATAAATTCAAGAATCTTTAAAATGCAATGGCTACTGACGGCATCACCAATAAATACTGTTATTTTATCCAGAAGTTTGTTCCGGTTAAAGGTGAGAGACTTCCGAACTTAACTTACATAAAATATATATAATTACGCCTAAAATTATACTAATTTTGTATAATAGTCTAATTTTTAGGACGATCTGAACCCTACAACCTATTTTCCGCACCCTGCTGAACACATTTCTGTGTATTCTGCTCATGGCTTTTGAACTTTACAGGTCTAGTTTGCTTGTACTGAGTCTGACCCGACATTTACGTACGTATATAAAATCTGACCACGGTATTAATTCACATAACCCACATTAAAAGCTTGTCATAATCTTTATGAATAAAAATGTACCTTCTTTTGCATAAATATGCTGATAATATTTTTCGAAATCTGTTATCGTTGCAGCTTTCATACTGAATGCAATCCTTGTGTGAGAGGGAGGGTCTTTTTTTGTACAGCAAAACGAGGAGACATTTTGTACCACATTCACTGCCTCTCTCTCTCACACACACAAATATATTCTACATCCATCCCTTGACAGTTCTTGAAGGATAGCTTAACCAGCGGGAGTAGTTCCTGATTCTATAGCGAGCCACCCATCCATCAACACTTATCAGCTACATCACGTAAAAGCTAGAAGACGTAGAATGGTTGAATCTCGCGTGTGAGGGCTTCACTGGTGACACCTACAGCCGCTCTGTTTGTCACCGACTTTGATAAAACACCTCTTTATCTCTTGCTCTCTCTCTCTCTCTCTCTCTCTCTCTCTCTCTCTCTCTCTCTCTCTCTCCCATCTAGAGGAAGACTTTGTTGTTCAATGGTATTCAGATAAGCAGATGCAATGTTGTGCTCTCTACAACAAAGTATGACGTCTCTTCGCTCATTTTAAATTGTTCTTCTAGCTTTTCTTAAGGACGTTCTTTTAACATCGGCTATTTCATCATGCTCTGTTCTTTTCATATTGATGCTGTTTAGTCATATTCTTAACATACTGACATTATGCAAGCAACATCTAAACATATTTGTTCATTATCTCTACCTACCCACATACGTACCCAGACTTCTACAAAGACGAGTTCGTAGGAACGAATTCCTTTTTGAAGAACCATTCGTTCGAATTATTATTATTATTATTTAAGTGAATGGGAGAATCAAAAATCCAAAATCGTCCCTTTTTCTGTGATCTGGGTTCATGTATCATTTTGGCGCATGTTTGAGTTGATTAAAAAAAAATATAGAAATAACGTTATGACACGCGATTTACCAAACATTTTTTTTCGACTGCTACATAGATGAATTCCTTTCTTGAGCAACTGGGATGTCATTTTTTACTGAAACGTTGATTTATTATTATTATTATTAGGAACTTGAACGTAAAACCTTACTTCTTCAATTAAAGAGTGTAATTCCAAAACTCGCTTAGTCCATTTTTTGCATTTTTTTTTTTAAATAGCTTCTGAACTCGTATTACAGAAAGTCATTTTTACGGTGTAGATGCTGGTGATCCACAAAATTTGTTTTCTGCCTTGTTATAGAGCTTGAATTTGTATGTGATATCTGAGAGAACTCGCTCAGTCCATTGCACATCGCAGGGGATCTAACGAGGTGACATTAGCATTTGCCTCGAGCAAAATATCACTATTTTCCGAACTTTAGGTTAAATTTTCTCGAACACAATGCTTTTTCTCGACCCATCTTTACTATACGACATGAGTCTTCGCGTCTCGGTGTGTCTCAAGGTTCAAACTTTGCATCATTATTTATGCATTGTATTCGTGAATAACCTTCATGATTGTATCAAATCTCATTATCTTCTATAGGCTGTTGACTTCGTTGTATGAAACAATTGCCGAGCGGTTGTAACTCAGTTGGTAGAGCGTTTACTTAGCAATTGGAAGGTCGTCGCAGCAATCCCAGCGGCCACCCATCCTGACTGTTTTTTCCAGACTTGTTCCTCAGTCACACCAGGTGAATTCCGGGATAGTACCTACAAACTAGACCCTGGCGGAGTACCTTTCAACATCCTCTCCTTCACCCTACCTCGGCCTGAGCATCAGATGCCTAACGATCATAAATAAATTTAAATTCTAATTAAAAACTACTTCAGAAAGACATAACCAATATTCTGTACTAGATAAGAGAGCTTTCAGTAAAATTAAGAAATAAAAATCTTTCTTCTTCCCGAAATAGCAACACATCTTCCAAATTCTTATAATGTCTATATGAGATGTTACATCGTTGGGTGCTCTTGAACGGAATGGTTCGGAGCCCGCTTTACCAAATAGATCCCATTCTTAGAAACTCACCAGTTCGTTTAAGACGTTAATAACAATATAATCAATGAGATGTTACATTTAAGAAACCTGACTAATAAAAGATCCTGGAGTAATATTCTATTCTAAACTCTCATTTGTAGTACATATCAAAACTATAGCCAATGAAGATCAGGATACTATAGTATGGATAAATAGGTTACGTAAAGATTTCAATTACATCATACTAATACAATACGTTGCACTTATGTTAGCTCAAAACTAGAATACGTACCTGTTATGTCGGAAAGCATTCAATCAACGTTTTCAATGTAGATTTAAATCCTTGTCTAAATTTGCCAGGAATTTTAGTACTCGAACAAAGAATGGAATTAAATGATCTCAATTGTTATAATTTATTTCACAATCTGTTCTGATCTAGAATCTACTTTGCTCTCCCAGCAAGGCATTTTTGAAATACTGAAAACATCACTTGTCAAGCCGCTTCTCAAAACAGAGCCTTCAAGTAATCTTTCAAACTACAGGCCTACTTCTCTTTCTTCCAAGTTTTCTAAAATTCTGGAGTCACTTACGAGCAAAAGAATACTCTCATATTTAAACTCTAATAACATTCTATCAACTTCTCAGCATGGTTTCCTGAAAGGTAAATCTACACAAACTGCCTTAGCTGAATTCATAGAGAAGGTTACTACTGTTCTGGATAGTAAAGTAATATCCCTTTGCAATCTTCAGTGATCTAAGTAAGGCCTTTGACTGTGTTGATCACTCATTATTACTAAGAAAGCTTGAGCAATATGGAGTAAGAGGTACTTCTAATGAATGGTTTAAGTCGTATCTTAAAAATAGATCTCAAATAGTAGAAGTTGCTTATATTAGGAAGTTAACTTGCTGCAAAGCTACTTCGAGGCCCAGACCGATGGAAATTGGTGTTCCACAAGGTTCAGTCTTGGGGCTATTACTTTTTCTGATTTACATCAATGATCTCCCTATCAATATATCAGAAGGTAAACTAGTTCTGTATGCAGATGATACCAATATCATAATCAAAGATAATAATATAAAACAATTGCAAGAGAAAATCAACGCTACTGCCTTTCAGCTTGAACACTGGTGTTATCACAACGATTTGCTTCTCAATATAGCAAAAAGAAAATGTCTTCATTTTCATTTATCTTCAACTCCTACACCTTATCCACAATTAATCATAAATGACCACATCACGGACTGGCTTGAATCAGTTAAATTTCTCGGCATGCAAGTGGACGAGAAGCTTTCTTGGTGCAAACACATTACCGCACTATGAGCTAAACTTTCAACCTCTGTTTTCATTATCCGATCTTTAGTTATGGTTTTGGATAAACAAACGATTCTTTCTCTGTATTATGCCATATTCTACTCTCAAATAAAATACGGTATTGATTTTTGGGGTTCTTCTCATAACTTAGTAAGAATTTTTAGACTTAAGAAAAAGTAATTAGAATTATAAGCAACGCTCCATTTCGTAGCAGTTGCGGGAAGCTATTCCCAAAGTTAAATGTACTTACAGTTCCTTGCATTTATATATATATGAGGTTTTAGATTTTGTTAAAATAATTTGCACAGATATAAAAGAACTCGGATTTACACCAATACGTTACTCGCAATAGATATAATTTACAGTTACTATTACATAGAACATCTCTTTTTGGTAAATCTCATTTTTATGTTGATATAACCCTGTATAACAAACTGCCTGCTAGCATAAGAAATATAAGTAGTCGTACACAGTTTAGGAGTGCTGTTAAAAACCTTTTGTCCAAAGGTTGCTACTATTCCGTAGAAGAATATCTAAACAGTAACAAAGATTAATTCTACATGTATATTATTAGTTTCTGTGTATGGTATGTTTATATAGTAATATGTCATTTTTGCCTTCGCAGTAATTCTAATTTGTGTAATACATGTTGACATGTTCTATACCATTTTTACAATTTTTGTAATATGTATGGTGAAAAGAACTCAATAAATCTTATCTTGTCTTATATCTGCTGTCAGGGAGCAAAAACCAATATAATCAGGAAGTCCCGTATATGGAGAACGAGTGCCACCTGTTATCATGTCATTAAGGTAATCAAAGGCATAGATATACATTATGTATGTAAAAGTAACTTTACGAATGCAATTATGAAAGAATTTTTGTTATAATTTGTATATATTCTTGTAGTTGTACATATGGTAGACAGAAAAAAAATCTCTAAACATACATGCTGAGGACTAGTTTTTGTTTTGCAAGAGTCGAGATTTCCTGATGGAAAGAAATATGACAAAAATTCATTTTCTAAGAAAAGTAGACAAAGTGGGGTAAAGGACATCAAAATGGTGGCCGGTGTCTTGAGGTCTCCCGTCGAGTTGTTACATTGACGTTGTCTGTTGGTGATGGACTCCAAAAGACATCAGCATGACGTCAACTCCTTCTTGTCAGACATTCCCCTCTGGTGAAGATGATGGACCTCAAATCCTTTTCCTCATCCTTAAAAAGAAAAAGAATGCAGTCCTCTACACAAAAGGCTATAAAGGATCTCAAATGATAGATGGGAGATGGCGTTCTTGGTGGTTTGACGAGCTTCAACTTTAGAACCCCCACACATTTTTTTTTAAGTACACCTCACGATGCTCGTTTGGGACAGCTAAATCAAAATGTTTCCAATGTCTTCTCGAGTCTAGAAGAAGTAGATTCCTGGAACTAGTATATTTCATAATAGCACATTATCATTTCTTGATATCAATATAGACAGAGAAAGATGATGTCATGACACCATCCAAATTAACACAAATAATTGACTAACGCTTGCATTGAAGCGCATACATTTTTTTTACAATACAAAACGTATAAGTTACTTGTTTGCTTGTATGAATTGTTATCTACGTCCGTAAAGGAGCTACAGAGCTCCTAAAGACAAGAAAAATTCAGGGATTCCACCTGGATTTTCAGTTTGAGGGGGTGTAAAGTCAAAATTTGGAGGGTGTAAGTGGAGTTTTGCACGATTTCTATCGATTCTTGAGTGGAAAAATCATGAAGTTGGGAGTGTCGAGGATTTGGGGGGTGACACCCCCACATGGAGGGTCTGACAGAATCACAGGGAAAATTACTTGTCACATCATTAATTACTGTAACTATCATGATAATTTTTACCACGCTATCACCAATATCAGTGCTGGAACTGTTAAAACAATGATGACGTCACTGTAAAATGCTTTTCACAGTGATTTTGCCGTTACCGCAACAGTAGAGTCACCGTTAAAACATTTTTACGATGAACTCACCGCTGGTTTAACAGTTATGTAATCGGTAGCATTATTTTACACTATACATATTTATTATTGTAACTCCAAACGGTTATAATTACTTGGAGCTGTTTAACACTAGGTCAAAAAAAAAAAAAGATCTTTAATACTTCTGTAATACTACAATGATTGCAGGTAACATGCTATTAATTTACCAATATTCTTGAATCCCACTGCAGCTTCAAAGGCAAGCAGACGTGGGTAAAGTTCTTGTTTTATAGGGAAGTTTGTTCTACTCTAGACCTGCATAAATTTATTAGAAAATGTTACGTAAGCAAGATGCTGGCCGTGCTTTGCCAATATGACGGCGTCAAAGTGGATAAAATTGAAACTGCTAGGGATGCAATGTAGACCGTCTAGAGTATATATGTATGTGTGAGTGTGTCTGACGAGTGTACATGTAGATTACCGAAGGGAACACCTTCACTCACCCTTTTGAAAGAGATTTCTTGGAAGATGTTCTCGGGGTTCCTTGACGTGCTACGCGTTTTCTCTACTCCTCTTCGTCCCCACTTCCAACTAACCATTCAGCATCTGCTTTTTACGACGTCGTCTTTGGACGCCTCTTTCGTCCTTTACGAAACACGCCATCCGAGCATCTCAAGAGTAACCTAGAACCGCCCCCCGACCCTTCGTTCGACTTCGTGTCACTGCAAAACCCTCCCCCCATCTTCTCATGGAGAGACGAAAATGCAATCACTCGATACTGGTAAATTAGCCCATTACAAGAAGAGGCCACACGGAAGTCCCTTGATCCCAAAGGTTGCTGAGGCTATACCAAAAGGGGTCTCAACGGCATCGCCCAAAGACGACACGACAACGTTACAGAGAAAAGACACAGTTGAGAGAAGGTGATGGTTCCATGTCACGCTGCTGACGCCACGCGCATGTGTTTTGTTTTAGCCTTCGCATTGCCTCTTGGGTATAGGGATTAATTTAACGGTTTACAGCCTGGGATTAAAACAGAAAAGAAACGAAAATGAGACGGTGAAGAAGAAGAAGACGCGGAGATTGCAGGCGAAAGAGGACAAGGATTAAACGAGAATGAAGAACTGTTTAAAAGATATAATTTGAAAAGGGGAGGAGACAAAAAAAAAGAACCAGAGAAAAGTAGATAGATAAGAGACAACGTTTAGAAGAACAAAAAAAATCTCTTTTTTACGGTTGCTTCTCCACACGCAAATGGCGGAAACGACTTAGTACTGGTAAAACTGGTGGGAAGGGAAGAGGCAATACACAGAATCGCTCAGGAGAGATCTCAAATTCATTGAAACAGGAAACACGTCTTATCTGAATTGCTGTCAGAATCTGCTGCTTGATGGAATTGATGCATTGATGGTAGCTGTAAAAACAAGATTGTAAAATTCCATGGAGACACTATTTTCTTTTCGGTAGCCAAAGAAACAAGGGAGGTTTCATGTCTTCTCTTAGTCTCAAGGCAGTAAAGAACCATATCAAATGTTCTCTTCAAGTGTTTCAAAGGAAACTTCTAACAATTAGCAACAAGTCAGTTTACTGCGTCCTTATGTAGTACTCTTTTATTACATAAGGGAGTAGGAAGTTTCTTAACAGCCTTTCTAGTTAAACAAGTTACGATTTGAAGCAAAATTTAATCAAAAAGAGCATTACATTATTACAATACAGAACAAGTAATTTCCCCCGTATCGGGACGGGCGTAAGCCATAGTGCTGTTACCGCCCATACACTTTATTTTATCTTACAGAACAAGTAACTCAAAAAAAAATGAAGTACTTTGAATTCTGTCCACGCCGGCCATCCAGACACGGATTATTCATTGCTTAACTTAGGGTTGCCAGACTAATGTGGGAATGGTGCCTACAGACTAAGAAACATTTTCCATTTACGGACAGGTGTACTTACCAAGGAATGTTATGCTCCAAACTTGTAGCAGGATGTTCGCACAGTCCATTTATGCTTCAGACTTGTGACAGGCTTAGATATAGATTGGTTTGAACACCTTATTAATGAAAGTTAAATAAAGATCAGTGATATGAATTAACTGGCAATCGAGTCACGTCTGAATTTCATACTAGGGATGACTACTTCCGGAAATATAGCTTTCCGTTTTCCGGGAAATTTTGTTTTCTATTTTCCTGGAAATTTTCTGTTTTCCGCTTTCCGGAAAATGTGGTTATCTGTAGTTCATATGTGTTGAAAAGAGGCACGGCGATGAGATGCACAATGAACCTCCAGGGAAACCATGTACAATATACTTTTTACGTCCAATCTTTTCTCCTTTCCCCCCCACAAAAAAAAAATTAATTTTCTTTTTACTTACCCCGAAACTGTTTTTCAGTATACAATCTAGGATTGCCAACTGTTCCGCATTATACGGGAACTCACATATTCTGTTTAATTAGTAAATGAGATTCCGTCTCTCGTTTTTATTTCACCCTGGAGCACATTTGACTCCCGTTTTTCAGATGATGACCCACGTCCTAAAAAAAATAAAAAAAAAAAATAAACTACAATTCACATGTCTTATTTTGACCCTTCGTCCACCCCACAAGTAAAGGAAGAGAGATTGGAAACCTTAACGCACCCTGAAATTCGAAAATATGTCGTCAACGCCATCATTAAATTTTTTATCTTTTATCACGATAGATTCATATCCGGATTGTGAACAAGTTACTGAGAATCAAATTGCTATCGAATATTTGATCCTTCTAATAATAATAATAAAAGAATGGCTTAGTACAAATATGGCTTAGTACGTCGTAAGCACATGGACGTAAGCCCCGTATTGTAACATAGAACACAATTAGATTTTTAGATCAACACAAACTGCTAGCAGAATATCCGATATTGCAGGTTATCATAATTTTAAGTATAGTAAAGTTCTTTAGTAGAAAGATCACCATCTCGATTTTTCCCTTGCGGTTGGCAACACTCAGTACCATCATGCATTGCGACCTAACTGTAATGCAGGCTGACTGTGCAAGAAAAGGCAATGTACGTGTTGTAGCTCTGGGAAATAAAATCTTTTTAACGTTTCAGCATCACTATATAGGGAAGAATTCAAGAAGGATCCGCATATTGAACAATCACTGAAGTGTGGTGATTAAAACAATTTTAAGAAACTGGTAGGCGTGTTATCGAAAAGGGAGTAGGCAGGACAAGCGTTGCGTGTTAGTTCTGAAGGGGCAATACCAAAATAGATTGTACATTGTGTAGTGAAGAAACTACGTATTGGATGGATACAGCGCCGCCGCACTGGGAGATTAGTGTAGAGCACGTGTTAATGAGAAATTCCTAGGAAAGTGGCCATCCTGTTCCCTGGATCTTAATCTCTTCGATTTCTTCATGTAGGGTTACATTCAAAGACATTTCTACAGTAAGGAAGCCGAGAAGACTGTAACTGTAACATCAATCATAATGGACATCATTCGGAAGGTATAGAGTGAATTTGTCAATCGATTGGGAATTGTGAAAACTACCCAAGTCCCAGGGGGCATATGTAGAGTATTAGTTGGTAAAGAGGACAATTTGCATTGAAAGCTGTTTAAGGTAGGGTTGTAATGGCTTGACTTTTCTCCCTACAACACTTTTTGCCGTAAGAATACACTCCATTCAATGGATCTCGGTGAGAATTGAACCTGTGTCAACGCGCATAGAAAACCTTTCGGCCATTTCAAGATATGCAAGCCATTAGTTTTATACAATTAGTGCAATTTAAATATGAAAAGATATACTGACACTTTTGGAACATATTCTATACTATTTTCACTTAAAATAATGTGTGAACTTCGTATACCCAAAGATTTTAATCAAAGATGAACTAATAATGGAAGTAAACGGTGTTTACGACTCATTACAGCTCATGCAAACCTCCAGTTCTTTAATACCCAGCATTTGAGAAAAGATAACTCTCTCTCTCTTTTTAAAAATTTGTTTTTACTGAACGAAACTGGTAAAAACCGGAAGGAAGTAGGTTGAACTTGAAAGCAACATAAAACAGAAGATTTAAAAAGTAGATAAGTGTTGTATCTTAAAATTGTTCTTTCGCTACGAAACATGTTTGAAGAAAAAAAAAATGAATTGGCTTCTCAGTGCTTCTGCTTGCCTGTGCTTACAAGACCACTAATTATTGCAGCATTAAAAACAGTGTTAAGACCAAACTGAAGAAAATTCATTCTTTTCGGAATACGATTTTTATCAGTGGTGCCAGCTACAGTTTTACAGTATCACCATCACATCGGAGAACGTTGAAACTTTTGATGGTTGTTAATTATATACATAATCCACTTATAATTTACCACACGCAATAAAAGGAGCTATATTTAATATTTACCTTATTTCTTTTTTAAAAGTACAACATTGTCTCTTATACACTTTACTGAACAACCGGTGCTGCTTCCCTTTTTATGATTTCATTAACTAAGACTGATATTCATCACGAGAATTCAACACAAAAGAGAATGAAGACATCGCAGAGACGTTTTTATATAGATTTACGATCCGTAAGGATGTCCTTTTTTTTGTTATTTTTACATTTTAATTTGAAATGTTTATGATTCTAAACGAAGAACACAAGCGTCGTCTTGAAAGAACATTTTTTATGCCTTTTCAACCTCCTGCATATAATGAATCCTTACAAACAAAGGTATTAGTTAGATAAGAATAAGGGAAGGATTTTTCACATAGTAAACATGGTAATGTAACCTCTTCTTGTCATCCAGGCACAAATTGGAATTTTGATTCACAGAAACAGTTTTTCTTATTTATGTTCGAGAAAACTACAATTTATGTAACTTTTGTGAAACAATGGTGTCCAACTGCTGTGCAAAGCAACAAAAACTGCATTGAAGTTTTCCACTTTCATACATTTTAAACTTTTGTTGATTTCAAACAATGACCTCTATCTAAAACGTACACTGGACTGACTGCTGTCATTTAAAAGTTAATGAATATTTGAATCCAGGGAGCGGAGGGAGTTTTACGCTTGATATGCTGTGACGCCCATTTCTTTCAAATTTATGCCTTAATTGTTGCAAGAAACGTAAATGTTATTTACAGGATTTACTATTAGGCCTACATGAAGAGTACGGTATACTATTACGTAAATGACTCAAGAATTAAGGCGTAAACAACAAACTGGCCATACAGCGATAACAAACGTATATAACTGAGTTCGAACTAAAATTTTGCTTTATATTGGATTAGACTAAAAGTCGACAAACGAAGTTAAATATTTGCCATGGCGTCTACCTGTCGACGCTACGTAGTCCCTTCAGTATCGTTATGTAGAGCTCGATGGTTTCAAAATACCAGAGATTTAAATTATGACTAAAATAATTGGAATGTGTTACCAAAGAAAATTAACAAGAAGTGACTGCTAGAAGTTCTCACGTATACCTGTAGATGTCTCTACAAGTGATCGATAGCAGCGACAGTTGCGGCCAGAGTTGATGCCTTCAGTTTGTAACCAACGATTTCTAACTAACCAACCGTCATTATCTATGTAACTGAACGAAGAAGAAGAAGAACTCTTTTACCTCGTATATACGAAAATGGATATAAAGTCAAGAGAAAAGAAAACACAAGTTTAGAAGGCAAAGATGAGATAAAGAGTAATCTATTTCTAAAGAATAGAAAAAAGACTAGAAACCAATATTAAATTTATTAAACATTTTTTATGAGACATAACGACTATTATGGTCGAAAACTTCGTTGACATCTTAGCTAATAAAAACTAAAAACTTCCCGACAATACCATTTCTCGGCGGTATCACATGATCTTATTCCCGTTCGCCGACTACGCGCCAGATGGCAGCACAAGTCTTTTTGTATACTATACACAGTATAGCAAGAGATACTTATTATTTTCTTTGGTGTTACCTTCAGCATCTGGTTCTATCTCGTGAACCGATAAGATATATTTTTAGGCTGATTAATATAGTTCTCAGAATGAAAGCGAAAACAGCTGCAAGGATTTTATTACATAACTTACTTACTTACTCTATGGCTTTTAGAACGGGCAAGTTCATCGTTGCAGTAACAAACGTTCGCCATAGAGTTCTATCCTGGACAAGATCAAGCCAGTTTTCATCACGAACACCTATTTCTCGAAGACCCCTTCCAATATTGTCCTTCCAACGATGTCTCGATCTTCCCAACGGTCTCTATGCTTCCGGCTTTCCAATCAAGAAGAAATATAATTTTCGTTAGCTAATATATAGTATCAAATTAAAGTTATGGATAAAATCCAGTTGAACATAGAAGAATCAGATTGTAGACAGTGGCAAAATGAAGGTTCGACAACAAATCGTAACCAATAAGAGAATTAGCTGAAATTACTGAATTACTTTATTTAAAAAATAATTTCCTTTTTTTGCTAAATATAGAATCTAGTAATATAGTATTAAGAATCCAATATGGCTAAAACACAAAGAGTAATTAGCTATACTATAAAGTCAAATATATTGAATCGCGTAAATATTCTCATGTTATTCCTGAATATGAGCCTAAGAGTTGGATTTTGTTACTATGGAAATGATAATTAGCCGTCTAGAAATATAATGTGGTTAAAACTTTCAGAGCAATACTCTTTTACCCTCATATCAGGTTTGGTTGAAATTGGTTCAGTGGCTCTGACGTAATACGTAAATATGTGCTCAATAGAAAGATTTTCATTTTACCACGAAAACAATTGCTAATTTAAAAATTGCAATTCCGGTTAGATTATTGAGAGCATTCCTCTTGATCATATAGCCAAATTTAGTTTGTAGTCAGAACGTTTTAAAGTTTGATTTGAGTCTTGTTGTTATAGGAACATTATGACTATTTTAAAGATCGTGCATTGCACCATGAGAGAAACGTCTTCTAAAAAGAAGTTTCACGAAAATCAGAATCTACATTCTGAAGTTATAACAAAACAAACAAAACAAATGTTTTGTCCCGTTACCATGGAAACGGCAAACACATTGGAATAGAAAAAAAAACATAATTCAACGTCGAATAAACCGTTGAACAGGCTGACATTTCGGTACATTTATAATGTTAAGAGAACGTTTCCGTACTAACGTTTAATCCACGTATTTTGAACGTTTGTGTGCTACTGGGGATCTGTCTTACCATTTTCCTCTATCTCCTGAATATTCTGCGTCAGATATTCTCGCTTTTTGTTTCTGAACCCGCGTGTTGCGTTGCTTCTCGCGTTACTGTAGTGGTTGGTGTTCGCTTCGTTTTTATTACTTAGCCATTGCTGCTTTGCTTGTTTCCGTTCCTCATGAAGTTTAAGGCAGTCTTCATTAAACTAAGACTTGTTTTTATGCTGTTTCTTCACACCTAAACGTTCCTTCGCTGCACCTTTCACTGTATCACGAATTGCCTCCCACATCTTACTTACATCAATTTCATTATTACTGTCATCTTGATTACTACTAGAGTCGGCTAAGATTTCGAACCTATTTGAGATTTCCAGTTGGTAATCTGCTCTTACGCTCGGATTATCTAATCGTTTAACAGCACCCTGAAAACCGAACTTCTATTCTGATAATCATATTTGGATACCATTTTCACCAGTTCGGTTACGTGTTTCTTTAGGCTTTTCATGCAGAGAACTAACATTATGAAGCAGACTTTAGAAGAAGAAATGAATTTTGTTTGAATATTCTATGATGAACCAGTTCACAGATGTTGTATTTTCCGTAAATATCTGTAAAGAAACATTTTGGTATATGTGCCCTAATACAAAAATGGCCGCCATTAATCATTTGATTGTGATAAAAATAAAAGAATATCGGTTTTGAACAATTCAGGTATAAGAAATATCAAGCATTAAAAGGAATGAAGCGACCAAATCAATTATTTCTGGGTCATTTAAGTGGATTGACACATTATTAAAAAAATTAATTGTTTATTTTATAACCCAACACACCCTTTTTTAATTTTTATAACATAATAAGTTTTTGTTTAGGCTAATCTACAAAAAATATTATTCATGTGTTAGTTATGCGCTGCAACCTTATGACTCATCAAACTTACGACGGTAAAAAAATCATTTTTAGGTCCGCATTTTTGGATCCAAGATGGCGTCTTTGAACTCATTAGGTAACATTTTCATAATCAAAAAGTGATGTTGTACCTTTATGCCAAATTTGATTTCAATAGCCCCAGCGGTTTAGGCTGTGTATTCTATACAACAATGGGTTCGGCGGCCATTTTGGATCCAAGATGGCGACCGATTTTGCTCATTAACGAACTTAACCGAGCTATTAAGCCTAGAAACAACATATAAAAA